>KE372860.1:241656-253644 GCA_000418225.1 Zizania latifolia | reverse complement strand
AATATGAGAAAAGTCATTAAAGGGAAATATATCAGCTCACTAAGGAAAGTTCTTTACATGGAAGGTCTTTAATCGGAATGATATCCATCCACTAATAAAAGTCCTTTAAATGAAAGGTTATTATACGGAAAGATATCCATTCACTAAGAAAGTCCTTTAAATATAAAGTTATTATACGAAAAGATATACATCTTATAAAATAAATAATCTAGATAATCTGAAAAGTCTTAACTAGTCATTATGGAAATATACGGGAGGAAGGAGATCGATATAATCTCCTATAATTTTGCTGAGACGCTGAAAGAAATGGCTGAGATTTAATATTTTTATTTTTAATAGAGTAAAGATAAATGGCTGAGATTTTTCAGATGATAGATGATTAAAGATGAAGGGCTGAGATTTACCAGAGGGATGATGTGTCCACTCTCTCAACTCGTCAATTATATAGTAAGGTAGATAAAGGAAGGAGGGACCCTCTCCAAAAGGATCAAATCTTATGATCTTAGCTTACATCTACTGTCAATCTATAAAACACAGGACATATGGTTATTATCTTTTGGAGGCTCGAACCTGTATAAATATTGGCCCTTTTGTCTTGAGTCGACTATAGTGTTTAGATCGCAACGCTTCTCTACATATAAATCTCTACTGTACGTACTCCTGTCGGTAGAATGCTCGATAAAACACTAATAGTTGGCGTGCCAGGTAGAGGCTGGGTCGCTGTTTTTCTACCACAAGCTCTATGGTAATTCTTCGCAATTTCTCTATTCCCGTCGGCTCTATTTTCATCTTCAGGAGCTTCACTTTCATCGGTGATTCTGTGGGACAGCTAGTCTCTCTAAGTCTGCCTCTCGCTCGGCCGCCTCTGTAATCGTCTTGCCGACCGCCCTGCCGACTATGTCATCTTCTCCAGTGCCAAGGGACGAGTGGTTCGACGTCGCTGGGTTGGCATTGAGTCCCGAGTAAGGCCTATGAACAGGCTACCCGGTTGATCAACTTGGGGCTGCTGACCAATCTGGTCATAATGGCCGCCGTCGAGGACCAGGGACTTGTAGATCACGACGGCCGACTAACATTATATGGTAAGGCCGTCCGAGATAATGGGTTAGATTGTGGTGACTTCACCCTGGAACTCGATGGTCATCAGGTCTTCAAGACTGTAGCGGACAATCTCATCACCATTGAGAGGGCTCTTATCTTTTTCAGAGTTATAAACCGGTCATAAGTTGTCTAGAAGAGACTTATCCGCTAAATGATTAAAAAAACAGCAGAGATGATCTGCACATGGCAAGTACTAATCAAAGATATACCAACAAGGATATGGTGCTACGAAATCTAGCTGGTGGTGCTACTTTAAATAATACCAAACCAGATCTCAACTCCTTTTATTATTCATAAACATTAAAGAGAACAAATAACACAACGAAATGCATCTATTATGCGACCCCTTTTGGTTACATCGTTTTGAGGCCAGCACACAAATTTTGTCCATTGATCTCAATATTAAAGAAAAAATATTCCACATTTGTGAGCATTCACTAAAGTGAAAAAACAAACCTCAACATAAAACCAGATACAATCTAACCTCAAATTATCAAAATAGTCCACTTTTTGACATTGGATCATATTTGACCAACATGGCGATGCTGTTCTTAGAATGAATTGTGTTTCAAACTGGCCACGGTTAGCATGAAAATTAGGAGGAAACAAGTCCGCGAAGGCACGAGCTGTGAAGAAGTCCATATAGAAATGCAGGGTAAAGTCTATTTGATATAGCTCCAACTATAAGATTTATATTGGATCTAGAGTTTATATAATATAATAAAATACTCCATCTATCCTATAATATAGCAATTTGGGACTGGGTGAGATATTTCATAGTACAACGAATCTGGACAGTGACACTATCTATATTTGTTATACTATGAAATATCACATTCGGTTCTAGGTTACCATATTATGGGACGGAAGGAGTAATTTAAACTTTTATTTTTAGTCTAAAATAAAAACTAGATTACTCAATTAAATATATTTAATCTATCCATAGCTTTAGATTCAGAATTTTTAAAACGATCAATTTCAAAAATTTAGAATATGGACATTATTACTGTACCAAACAAATTCAAAAAATTAGAATATAGACATTATTACTGTACCAAACGAGACCTAAATTTTAGGCTTAAAAAAGCTTGAAACTTGTACTCACATTATTACTGACCACATAATCATGAACCACTGCCAGAAACATTAATTATACAATGGCATAGACCAAGTAGTAGTAAATAAATGAGTACTGACGGTGCAAACTGATTGCAATTTTGTTCCATCCCACAAGCGCGTCAAGTTGATAACATTGTTCATGTAAAGAAAACATACTGCATGATTATCATCCAAGATAACAACTGCTAGCACATAATTCAAAAAAAAAAAGCTAGAGTAGTTTATACTATACGAACAAAAAACCCAAAAAGAGAGGCCTCTACTACGGGGGCAGCTCTGCGTACAAATGAACATTTTTCAGATATATAAATTGAACACTCCACTTTTATACTCATGGGCATAGTAAAAAAAGGCTATCCGTTAACCGGTTTACTGGTCCGACTCTCGGTTTTTTGTTTATTAATATCATATTTATGTATATTATTTTAATATAAAAATAATAAAAGTTGATGAAAAATATGTATAATTAGATATTAAAAAATAAAACTTTACGTACATGATTACAATTATATCATAATATTACAATTTAGAGTGGTATGATAACTATAATATCATAACTCATAAACCTTAAATTAATAATAGTATCCAATTTATTTAATAAAGTTTATTATAGATGTATAAAAATATAAAACAAACTTAATCTCAGTTCTAGAGATATATTTACCATCTTACTCTCAACTCTACATGGTATGAAAAAAATACAGAATGAATGATGTTTTATGTGCTAATATTGTGCCAGCCAGTTCTTCAAAACCGGTACTAGTACATCGATTTAAAAACAGGCAGTTTGTATGGTTTTACCGGTTCAATTACATATGCGGTTTTTCGACCAAACTAGACCGGTTTTATGTTCAGTTCTAGTTTTTTAAACTATGTTTTTGAAGTATGTACTCCTATCTCATTAGAAAATGAGAAATTTTATAGTTTTTGAGGAGATACCAGGACTTCAAGAGGTACTATAAAAATAAGTATTAATTTTAATACTTCTTAGAGAAGAACTATAAAATCACTCTTAGAAAATAGTAAGCATGCACGTGCAAGTCACGTCTACATAATATATCATCTGCCACGATATATTGCAAGGCGAACATTAATCAGATGAATCAACTTTTAGGTTGTATGAAGTACGCTATATTTGACTGAGGAGATGCATATATAGTTAAAATAGCTATTTTTAGATGGCACATTTGCAGTTTGCACCCACCCTCACCAACATAGCTTCACCCCTGCCTCCACAAGTTATTCTCCTAAAAGTCAGGACATGCAATGTTATGTGACAAAGCATCATCTCTATTGTTACATAACTTAACTTAGACAAACTAATTTGATAGCAGAAACAAAAACATAAAGCAGAATAACATGCAAACAATAATGCTCTTTCATCACAGAATTTTTTTCAGCCAAAAACAAAACATTAAACATGAGCTATATTAAAGAAAAACCCATGTATTATATTGTCGCCTAGATTTTACTTTTGCTCATTACATTGCTACAATGCTCAAAATGATGTTAGAGAGATTTGATAATTTGCCGCTCTCAAAAGTGGCTAACATTATAATCAAAGTGGACTAATCAATTTTCTCTCCAAACCAAACAACCAACGCTTTCCCCAAAAAAAGTTTCCATGCACTTTCATTTCCAATGCCCGTGGGCTACGATTTGGCCCATCCAAACGAGCCTCTGGGCCTTTTATATCCAGGTGAGCTGGGCACGTGGGCCAAATGGGGGCCCACCAGAGAAGCAACCCATGAGCCCACTGCCATCCGACCGTTCGGCCGTCGGCTTCCCCCTCCGTAACAGCTAACGCCGTTAAGACGCCGTTCCGTCTCGTTTCATTGCTACCGGTTACCGCACCGCTCCGGTCAATCGCAGTCAAAAGGCTCCTCCGCTTCTCTTCGTTATCTCGCCTACCCAACAACCTTCTCCCCCCTCTCGAACCCTCCAAACCCTAGCTTTGCTCCTCCTGCTCGAATCTCCCATGGCCGGCGGCCATCCGCCCGAGGCGGAGCGCCCTGTCCTGGAGGTGGAGAAGGTATCGGCGGAGGCGGAGGTGGGGAAGCATCTGATGCCGGAGGCTTCTGGGGCGAAGCCGGATGAGAGGACGGGGATGGGGGGAGAGGAGGAGGGGAAGGTGAAGGAGATGGAGGGGAAGGAGGAGGTGACGGTGAAGGATGTGGAGGACGCGGAGGAGACGAAGGAGGAGCAGGGGATGGGGAAGGAGAAGGAGAAGCAGGGGATGGGGAAGGAGAAGGAGAAGGTTGATGTCAAAGAGAAGGAGATGAAGAGGAAGGCGGAGGCGGAGGCGAAGGAATTGGAAGGGAAGGAGGAACCGAAGGTGAAGGATGTGCAGGGCAAGGAGTCGATGGAGGTGGAGGGAGAGAAGGAGAAGAAGGACAAGGAGAAGGTTGAGATCGAAGAGAAGCGGCGTCCGGCCGGGAGTGGCCCGGATACGCCCATCCTGGCTGTTCCGATGGTGGCTGTGCCGTGTTTCCTGGCTTCCCCGGTGTTTGCGGTGCGTGTGCCATTTCTCATTGACACTCTTGCTCGTTAGGGCTTTTGATTTCACGGGAGGGATCAGAGGGTTGGTGGAGTTAGGGTTTTGATGGTTTGGGTTCATCTCGTTCAGCTTGCAGGTGGCGCTTTTCTGATGATTGATTTTGGGACACTAGTTAGCCAATCAGAACCGACATTAAATTTTAGGTGATGTTTTGTGTGTGTGTGTGTGTGTGTGTGTGTGTGTGTGTGATATGGTGCTGGAAATGGTTCAGTTTGCAATGTCATTCCCCTTGCATGTCTGTTTGTTGGAGTTCTTGATGTTCCACTTGGACTAGAGTTGAAATATTCCTTCAACTCAGTCTAGCTAAAGCTTGAAGTTTAGCTGATGGTAACCCAGGGAAATTGTGTGCTGCAGTAGTTTCCATGGAATTATTATCAATTTTCCTTCATATATAATTCTAGGGTGGTAGTGCCCCAGGGACTAGTTGCATGGAGCTGAGAATTTTATGAATGAGGAAATGGTGATCCATCTTTATAAACTATACCGATTGGTGGTTCTCCTATAAGCCTCCACATTAATTCTAAAATATGGAAGTTCTCATATTAACTGAAAAAATCAGAAATTCCAACGTTATTATGAGAAAACGAAAAAAACTTATTTGTAGATAGTAAGGTATGTTGCAATCATGTAATGAATATGGAATTGTTGCTGTCCTACTAATCTCACTGATAATCATGTATGCCAACTCAACTCCTAACTAAAAACTAATGCCATATGTGCATATGCAGAAGAAGTTGGATTATACTGGAATAACTATGCTCAAGCAACTAAAAGTAGAACATAATTTATTAATTTGTTGCATGCACATAGGAAAACACAAACACTATTGCCAAATGCCAATAATCTTTAGACTTTAGCAAATGAATTTAACCGTGTCAATCTGAACAAAAAAGATCAATAGATCATCCTTCAAGCCAAATTGGTATTATTCTAAATAAATTCAACAAAATCAATTGCATATTGAAATTTAGAAAACACACACACTTTTATGTTTTATCTTTTCTATCAACAATTTGAATCAAACACATAAAATATACATAAAAAAGATAACTTCAAAATCATTACAAAAAAAGCCTTCCCAGATGTTGCCCATGCAAATTCACAGGTTGATGACTAGTGGGATTAATTCATATGCCGACAAATTGAGCGCTCAATTTTGATTACATCTGTTGAATTAGAACTGACATAGTGAGTTAGTGACTGATGACTCACGTGGTAAAACTGGAGCAATTTTTGACTTTACTTCAATCCTAGGCTGTTCTGTGACTTCTGTCCCATTTATTGAATGTGGAATTGTATTGTAGTTAGTAATTCCCAGGTGTTCAGTCTAGGGGACGTTAATGTTAGTGCTCATCCATTTCAACTGAAATAAGTAGTGGTCATCTATTTGGATTTATATAATTTTGGTTATGATACAGTGATATATCTTCATTGTTTTTTACTTTTCACCATATCTTCTGTGATTCCATTGTTGGTTTGGAACTATTAGTATGTTTTTTTGGGGGTCATCATGATTAAACAATTAAAATATAGTGAGTGAATGTAATTCTGTTTTCAGGTCAACTTACTCGTACAAGCTGCTTAGTAATTAAAATCATAGATTTTTTGGAGTGTGTGGGAGGGGGATATGGCATAACAAGGTCCCTCTATTGAAAAGAGTTCCTACATAGTAGACATTGTGTGTCATGCAATCATGCTTTGTGCGTCTTGTTCTAATCTTGTTAGTATTTAGTTGAACATGGAGATAATAAACCTCAAATATAGTAGACATTTCCTCAGATATCACCTTATATTTAAAAAGGAAAGGAACCAGCTATTGTTTAACATTCTGCAAAGTGACCAAATTTTGTGTGGCTAGTATGGTATGGAATGTGTCCTCATTCAGAATATGTTTGGTACTTTATTATGGTAGGTTACTTACATTTTATAAAATTGTCATTTTGGAAACTAGGGTCAATTTGCAATGAGTCATCAAGCAGCTTTGGCAAGTGTTACGGCTCAGGCACAGATACAATTGCAGTCACCAACCTCATCTTCATATTCAGAAGGGCTGCCCAGTCCATTTCCAAATCCTGTAACACCTAAAGCTATAATGCCACTGCAGCAAGCACCATCAGTTAATGAAGGGAATGTTTACAGACCTGTGCTAGAGAAGTCATCCTCATTTCAGTCACGACCGCATCATGTGACTGTAAACATGGTTGGTGATGGCTTCAACTGGAGGAAATATGGCCAGAAGCAAGTGAAAAGTAGTGAAAATTCCAGGAGTTACTATAGATGTACCTACTCTAGTTGCTTGGCTAAAAAGAAGGTTGAGCATTGTCCTGATGGGCGTGTGGTGGAAATCATATACAGAGGAACACATAATCATGAACCACCACAAAAGACCAGATTTGTAAAAGAGAGAGCGGCTCATATTACTGGTTCCTCTGGAAACGATGAAACCTTACGACTTGTGAATGCCGAAATTATAGAATCCCGATCACCAGGATGTAAATTAGAACAGGGTGCTATTTCTGAAGCTTCTGAACAGCAGCTGTTTTGCTCAAGTGACTGTGAAGGTGATGCTGATAATAAATCTGAAGATGATCATCCTAGCACAGAGCCCCAGCCAAAACGAAGGTGAATGTTGTATTAGGTTAATTTATTCATATTTTGTTACTTAGTTGTCTTAACTTTGTTTTATTGCGCTAGCAGCAGGATAATTGAAACCACCACACCAAACTTAACTCCAGTTCTCAGAACTGTTAGAGAGCAAAAGATTGTTGTACAGGCTGGAAAGATGAGTGATGGGTACAGATGGCGCAAGTACGGACAAAAAATTGTCAAGGGAAATCCAAACCCTAGGTATGCATTGTTATCTCTTGTTCTGTTGTTCATTCATACTGCAGTAGTTTTGTTAAACTTGAATAGTGCTTCTGTGTTGGTCCTATTTTTCATGTACCTGTCAATTCAAGTACAACAGTATCGAATACATTTGCAAGTGATCTATCGTATTGATTGTCTACTGTTCTTTCCAAGGATCGTAGCCAATATTCTGCCACCATAGAGGCATACTTAATTTTCCATTTATTTTATTTTAGTGGGTTACCATCTCCTATGACAATAGTTAAGATTGTGTTCTAACTCCTGATCCCTACACCTGAGTACTTGGTTCTTACATTGTGCCAGTGACTGGCAATTTTATTTATTTTTTCATTTTTTATTTAAAATGTATCACCTGATGGACTAGATACAAAATGTGCACAGATTGATATGCCACCATCTTAACTATAAAGTAGACATCTGAAGATTCCCAGTTTCCCACCCTCCTTAGCTAATCTTGCTACTTTGCTATTGACATAATGTTGCCCTGAGTGTCACAACAATTGCATGTGCTCTAGAGAAACCATTCCATACATGGAGAATCAACGTGCTGATCATTTCATTCTTCATAACTGGCACCAGATATCTTTCCATGAATAGCATTCTATGTATCATCTGCACTGAATTTGTTGTTAACACAAGTCACTGTTTCCCAGTCGTCTTTGTCAGTTTAGCTTTCTTTTGTTGATAAATAGTCTTATAATATTTTGTGTGTTATGAAGCATTTTGCCATTTTCTTTTATGAATAATGCAGCTATGCTGTAATAAATTCTCACTTGCAAAATGCAAATAGTTGCAACAACTATGTTGCAAAAATAATGAAGATACAAGTTAATATCAGTGTTGTTTGTTTACGTAAGATACTGATACAAAATCCCTGCGCAACAAATTACCTCGTGAGCATAAAAGAATAGAGTTACTGACAGTGTTCAAGAAATCGGGATTAGGTGCCGCCTAGGCGGCAAAAACGAGCTGGGCGGCGGGTTCCTGCCGTGATTCGACCCTAGGCGGCAGTCTCGGCGCCGCTAGAGCCTAGGCGGTCAACCGCGGGTGCTTAGTGGCCTGGGCGTGGTGGCGCTGAGCAAACTGGGCGGTGCGCGAGGGACTGTATAACTGGGCAGAGAGCGGGAGGAGAGAAATAGAGTGGGAGGAGAGAGTGGGATGAGAGACAGTCAGAAATAAAGGCGAGAGCTAGGGTTACCGTGCAGTCGCCGGCCGCCAGATCTGCCGCTCCGCTCGCCGTTCTCTGCCAGATCCACCTCTCTGCTCGCTGCCCGTCGCCAGATCCGACTTTTCGCTCGCTGCCCGCCGCCAGATCGGTCGACTGCTCGCCCGCCAAATCCGCCTGAGTCTGGCTGTCCCACC
This sequence comes from Zizania latifolia, assembly GCA_000418225.1. NCBI lineage: Eukaryota > Viridiplantae > Streptophyta > Magnoliopsida > Poales > Poaceae > Zizania > Zizania latifolia. The sequence continues at coordinate 244,637 of KE372860.1, read as the reverse complement.
CGACAGCCCAACGTGGCGTCACCCTTTCCCCGCACCGGCGTGCGCCCACCACAGCTCCCTCAGTTTCCTGCGCTGGGTGGCTGCAGGCTGCAGGGTCCAGTCACCAGCCGAGTAGCAGACACGGGTAGCTGGCCTCCACTGTAAGTCAGAATCCAGTCATGCTATTTTCCTGGTGTTCTTTTCCTATTCTCCAAATATTGATTTGTTTTTGGTTAAACATGTATAGTATTAATACTGAAAACAATGTTGACTTGTTGACTTCGGGCTGAGACCTAGGCGCCCCTAGGCGCTAGATGCTAGGGCAACGCCCGACTAGCGCCTAGCGCCTACTTGAACACTGGTTACTGACATGTTGACCATTTCATGTGTGCATGAAAACTAGTTTGTTTTGTGCTTGCATCCTTTTAAAAAAAATACCTATTAATTTTTAACCAAATGGACTGTTTTACATTGTACTATTTCTATTAGTAGTAGACTGCCCGTTTGTTGACATTGAAAATGATATACTCCCATCATTCTCAAATAGATGACATCCTAGAATACTTCATAGTCAAATCTGGAAATCTCAACTCACTAATATGTTAATAAATATTAAACTTTGATATGTAAAAATGACATTGGCATACTTTTTATAAGTAATACTTCCATAGTAGTTATATTTTTAATATTTTTTATGAATGTATGATTAGGAAAAGCAATGATCAAACATGTGCTTTGGAGACTGTCAATGTCATAAAAAACAAGTAAAAAAAGAATAGGAGTACATTTCATTTTTATAGAATGTACTATGAGTTAATGTGTTATGGAGAATGGTCACAAGCATACGAATGTTTGACCAAGCAGGAGCTACTGCAACTTTAATAAACTCCTTTTGATATTTTTGTTTTATGCAGGAGCTACTACCGCTGTACACATGATGGGTGCCCTGTCCGTAAGCATGTTGAAAAAGCACCAGATGATGATAACAATATTGTTGTGACCTATGAAGGTAAGCATAACCATGACCAACCGTTTAGAAGCAGCGGTGAGTTGAGGGATGGACCTGTTCCTGGGATCATTCCAGCAAGGACAACCTCTGAGCAACCCCGCACAATGACCCCAGCATCAGATCAGAAACCTCCAATCAGCATGCCAAAGGATGGCAAGAATTCCATTAAGGAGTCTTCAGAACTTGGAGGTGAGAAGGCTCTGGAATCTGCTCAGACCTTGCTCAGCATCAAAACTAATAACGATGACATGAAGAATTCCCTCCTGAAAGATACTTCTGCGGTAGTTCCTGTCCAAAACAATTGATCCTTTGAGGTTAGGGTTGATTCGATTAATGTATTAGTTCGTGGTTTTTATTGGTTCGGTGAGTTATTGTTGTGCTAGCTTCTGTACATGAGATGAGGGTCGGCATTCTGTGGAGCACCATTGGATAGATGGATCATCTAGGCTCGGGAAGCCATCAAACTTACAGTTGTCCCCTTGTATAGATTTCCAACCCTGTAGCGTGTATAGGTACTGTATCGCTTACTGAGGCTAAGCAACAAGGTGACCAGATAATTTGTGTGGGGTGCTCTTAGTACAATATGTGTTGCTCTTCTTGGAATTATTACACATATAAGCTGATCCCCGTGCCGTGATATGTTGATTGTATCTGTGTTTATATCATAAAAATGTATATGGTGTATGCCAGTTCCATTCTATGAATAGAGGGAACAGAGGTTGCACCGTTTGTCTACATGGAAGATGCATCCCTCCGTACACAATGGACCAGGTGAGTACATGAATCAGCAGGTCGTAAGTATCATTGCTTGTGCTGATTACTTGTCAATTTCCTTTTTTTTCACGTGACGATTTGATTTCAATATTACGTTTTTGAGGATCTTGTGGGCATCCTGGCTTGAACATTATGATGACTTGATGGATATGCTGAAACACATTGGATCATGTAAGGTGCTTTTTTTGCTCAGACGAGCTCACTGTCATTATGCAGATCTATCTACAATGCAGTCAAGTTGATGATGTTGTTCGTCATGTTTGGGCCAATGCAAAGCCTGGGGCGGCCTCGAACTCCTTCACCGCCTTCTTCACAGCTTCAATGTCGATGTCGATCAACTTCCCCGTCTCCGACGCGATGACGGTGCAGTCCTTCTCCTCCACGTACGGCACGAACAGCCTCGCTTTCTCCTTGGAGGAGAACAGCGCCACGCTGCAAGATCAAGGAAACAACAATGGCACGAGCAATTCTTCTGCAACGATGCACATCTGAACAGCGGCAAAATTTTGGGATCGCAGCTCAAATCTCAATCTGCCATGACCTACAGGGGGGAACTTACCATGGCTTGTCGCGCGCATTGGCGAGCTGGACGGCAGCAGTGTTAGTCGCGACGACGCCGACTGAGTCGTTGATGAGGCAGGTGAGCTGATGATCCACAGAAAGAGTAAGAATTGCATTATGATATTCATGGTTGTAATTGCCAGATTGCAAAGGGATTGACATGAAGAAGAAACAAGACTGCAAGAGCAACAAGGACCAAGAACCTACTTGACCAGGAGTGGTTATGAACATGATGTTGGTGTCGTCCCCTACAATCTCCTCAACCTCTTCTCTGTGCTTCTCATGAGGGATCACAAACAGAGGCTTCAGCCCACTGCCTTCAGAGCTGCCAAGAGATCATCACCATTGCTTCATCAGTGCAAGCTTCTTCTCAATGCCAGGTTTGAAATGGACCCAATTAAACCAAGTTCATCAGCACCAAGTGTGCGAGTGAGGTGACCTGATCTCCTTGGCTATCTCTGCCCAATGCTCGAGGGGGAGGAGGCAGTCGTCGTCTCCCATGGACGTCATGTTGGCGACGGAGTCGGAGGCGATGCCGTGGACGACGACGAACTTGCCCTTCTCGACGCCGGCGCGGCTGTACTTGTCCGCCACGAACGCCCGGAGCTTCTTGGAGATGGACACCCGCAGCGGCGGTATCGGCTGCTGCGGCACGCCC
>KE372860.1:228950-241646 GCA_000418225.1 Zizania latifolia | reverse complement strand
CCGGCCGATCCACTCCAGCACATCCTTGTACCTGTCCCAACAAAAGCTCAGAATTTTACAGGATATTCACAAGAACCGGTTCAATTATCTTTAGATAATTCTTTCTTTACCACAAAGATGGTTAGAAGCAGTAATCGTTCGCTACAATTAGATGCGAAACTGGGGATGACATGATCTCACATGTTGTACCCGCCGTCGGCGAGGTTGGTGGTGGGCGGCTTGAACATCTCGGTGAGGAACAGTCCCGCGCCGGCACTGTTGACATTGGGGTAAATATAGCCGACCTTGTCACGGGCCGATGACATGAAGAGGAAGAGCGCGTGCCCTATCCCAGCCAGCTTCGTGGACAGGATAAGATCATAGTACCTATTCTGCCAATCTCAAAACAAATCGATCAGCTTTGGTTGTTGAATCATACATGAACCAAATAGTTCTGGGCCACACGGACGAGATAAATCTTGTAGAAATTTTGGGCAGGACATGCAGTTAGGGTGGGGGAAAAATAAACCGAGAACCGGATCACACCGAACCGAAGTACCGAACCAAACATGCATGTTGGTTTTTTTTTAATTCGGACCGAGAACCGAATCACACCGAACCAAACAAACTGTGTTCGTTTTTTAAATTTGGTTTTTATTTCAAGGAAATTTGATTTTCGGATCAGTTTCTAGACATGAAAAACTGAATGGCCGAAAAAACCAAAGAAATTTAGAATTTCTAATGTTCACTGTCTTGATAAATTGGTATATTGAATTGTGATGCAATTTTAATTTTATATTTCTTACCAAGTGATGATTTAAAAGAGTGGTCATATTTGTTTAAAACCAAAAACTAAAAAACCAAACCAATTTATTTCGGTTTGTATTATTTTAGACCACTATTCGGTTTCTATTTCTTAGAAGCCGAATTTGTTAGAAATAAAAAAAACTGAACTGAAAACCTATATTTTTTCAACATAGGGTTGCAACACATACAAATATCTATATTTTTTCAAGCATGTTTCAAAGTGTCCCCCTTTCTGATATGTACATATAGTGTGCGTAGATTAGTAATGTGCGTGTATCATGGATGGTAACAAACATAAAACCTACCCACAAAGTAGTATAATCTTATAAACATGTGATACTCATGGATTTCAAAAGAAACCCAAACACGACACAATCCTTATCCAATATCCATGAGCACAAATTTAAAACTAAACTCGTATCGGTCACGTCGAGTGCCTTGGGCTTGTATCGGTACCACAGATAAAATTGCCGGTGTGAATGTACATGGGCTATGTTGATAGTTACCATTGTGTCATGATATTTGGACGACCAATTTTTATTTGCCACTTGGCATAGAGGATAGGAAAGTAGCTGAGTTGTCAGCCAAGCAGCAACAAGCTATACAGACCATGTCGTCGTGTACCTTGAGCACGCCGATCTGGTGGTTGTACTCGCCGGGCTCCGGCCAGTCGTCATCGGGGTCGTAGACGTTGGCGTAGCGGACGTTCTTGCACATCTCGTACACCTGCTTGCCCCTCGCCGACGCCACCACGTCGACCTGCACGCCGGGGTACCGGTCCCGGAGCAGCTGCACCACCGGGAAGAAGAGCACGTTCTCGTAGACTCCGCCGGAGACGACGCAGCAGGCGCGCCGCACGTCGCCGCGGACCTTGGACGCCAGGCTGTCCAGCTCCGGGTTGTACCCCGCCGGGAACCGCAGGAAGCCGTACGGGTTGGCGGGGTCCTCCGGCGGCCGCGGGTCCTCCTCCTGCTTCCCGCCGGAGAACGCGCCCGCGTAGTCGAACTCGTCGTCTGGCCCATCGTCGAACGGGTCAAGCCACGGGTTCTTCTTCTTCGCCGATGCCGACGCCGCCCCGCCGGCCAGCCCGCCGCGCCGGCCTTGCGGGAGGAGGTAGGCGCAGCAGCATTGCCTCGTCGTCGGCGGAGCGGCTAGCTTCGCCGGCGTGGCCATGGACGTCGACATGGTTGGCGTCTGCATGCTTTGCTAGCTAGATAGCTAACTCAAGCTTGAACTCTTGAAGAGTGTGTCGATGAGTTGCTTTGGATATAGCTAGCTGTTTTTCTTTTCATTTTATTTTGTATTAAAAGGGTTGAGAGGGTAAGGGAAGAGAGGATGGAGTAGGGTTTTGAGATGTGTGGAGGAGGAAGGATAAAGCTCATGTTGATGCTGCAATCCATCCCTAGCTTGTTTTATTCTGCCCGTTTCCTCTTTTAAATTTCTTTTTTGATTTCGTTTTTGGCTTTTTAACAAGTGAAATCTTTAGTTTTGTTATTAGACCAAGAAGATCACACCCTGATTTTCACAGGGTTTTAAAATTAAATTAACAATGTGTTTTTATAATTTTCTAATTATTAGAGTTAATTATCGAACACACCTAAAACGAGCAATAAAAACTTAATAGTAATCAAAGATCATTTTTGTCTCTAAAATACTTATACTATTTTTAGATTTTATTATTCATTAGTCTATTTCAGACCCACACATGCAAATAAAAGAAGACAAATACTTTCTGCCGATAGAAAGTTGATAACTTCGTTCATTTGCAACGCCACAATTTATAGCTGCAATTCATACATACAAGATTAAAGATTTTCAACATAAGATGTACTTGAATGTTAAGTTGTAAGGTAACAAACTAACTTATATGACTTGAATGTTGTTTCCTATAAATCAGCACTCAGCAACAACTAAGGCCCTATAGATAATTTAGAACATTCAGTGGTCTTTTACGAGAATTAAATTTATTTCCATAAAATCCTATATATAGATTTGCCGTGTTCAAAGAAGACCAAAGTAAAAAAAAAAAAACAGAGAGAAAAGGTTATGACTTAACTAACATTAGCCGGTAATGCTTCCGATCCTGCTTCTTCGATGCACCGGTAATCAAATTTTAGAATCTTAAGTCAAAGCATTGGAGTGCTAAGTGCTAAGCTAACAAACTTATATTAAAAAAAATAAGCTACTAATTAACTTGGGCCCACCTGTCAATTCAGTGGGTCCACCACCCCAAACGCCGTGGACCACTGGCCACTGCCGATCGCCACCGACAGACCGCCCCATCTCCTCCAGATCCGGAGTCCCCATCTCACCCCCACTGATTACTGGGGCCAGAAAACTAAGGGGCCCACATGTCAGTGTCATTTACGAAAGATAGTTCTCGTCGACCACCTCCTCGCTCGTGCTCCCCCCACCGCAATGACCGCGCAACATTTTTTTTTGCTGTGGCATCGCACCTAACCTAACACACTGACGTGTGGCCCACCTTGGCTGGCCCGGGCCCACCTGCCCGAAATCGTTTGGCACGAACGCAAGCGAAAGCCCCCCACTCCCACGTAGTTGCCACGTCCCCGTCCCTCGCCACTGCAGGCTACACCCACCAATACAGCGCAACCCACGCCCAACAATGATCCACTGACGTCTGGGCCACAGGAGATTCCGTTCTCCCGGGCCCATATGTCAGTGACATAATAGGGCGTGTAGGATTCGATTGGCTTTTGTTAAGTGCACCACTGACATGTGGGCCCAAGACGAGCGCGACCAAATTGCAAGCGCGTGTGCCGCGAAATATATATTCGACGTGTGGGTCCAGATGGTTGGTAAGCTCAACATGGACCCACATGTCGGTGAGGTGTACTGCAAGTGGGTGGGGAGAAAGGGTGTGAGCGGAAGCGGGCGGGTGCGCTCCTCGTCTCGTCGCGGCGCGGCCACCTCTCTCCATTAAAACACATCACCACCTCGTCGCAGCGGAAAAGCGCCATCTCGTCTCGCCACCACGCCAACCCTCCCCGACCGACCGAGCGCGCGCGCGCGCGACCTAGCCCTCCTCCCACCCATGGCGCTCTCGCCTGCGGCGGCGGCGGCGGTGACCGTCGCCCTCGCCGCGCTCTGCCTCTTCGCTGCCCCCGCCGCCGGGTTCTACCTCCCCGGCGTCGCGCCCAACGACTTCGACAAGGTGCGCCTCTCCTCCCCCACCACGTCTTCGTTGCGTGTTTTTTGTCGCTTGGGAATAGTTGGGATCGTGCTCCGGGTTGGATCTGAGATAGGGCTGACCAGATCTGCGGCCGCGCGGTTGGGCCGTCGCGAGATCTGGGTGTCGGTGGCGGCATGGAGGGTTAGGTTAGGATGCGTGACCCTGAGCAACGCAGGTGGCGTCGGGAATGTCTGGATGTTGGGAAACCTACGCTAAAATCGGGCTCTGCGTTCAGAATCTGCTATCACTCTGGGCGTGCGCGTTGAATGAGTGAGACGCCGAGAGCGTGACCAGATGTGCTGATCAATGTGAGGAGCAGGAGATGAGTAGCATTTGCTCTGAGTGGATTGTTACGTTCGCAAATGCCTGGACGGAGGCATCATAGTATGATCTTGTTGGATTAATTGATTTGGATATTTAATTGAGGCTGTTGTCGGTGATGATTGGTTATATAGTTTTTGGCAATTAGGATCGCACTGTTCTTGTCTTACTATCAGACAAGTTTAGCTTATATGCCTTTTGTCGTCCACACTTCCTGAAATAAAAGTGCATGTGTTCACTTTCTTTGTAATCTGCATGATAAATTTGAATTTATTTATACTTTTTTTTATTTGGTAGTCTTTCAACGTATGTGCGAGTTTGGGCTAGTTATTAATATCTGACCTTTTTATATGTTAACATTCTTCTTTAGTTGATGATTGATGTGTTTATACTAAGGAGTGTTAACATTTTTTATGGTGCGTCTGGTGAGACTTTACATTGCTTCATGATGTCGCTTTAGTATTGGGTACACATGTCGCGTTCACAGATAACAGGGATTTGCTCTCTCAGAATGCATCGGTATACAACTACTCGCCAAACTACTTGCTGTTTCTAACGATGACAATATTTCTGTCTTTACAGAAAGACCCTCTCTCGGTGAAAGTCAACAAATTGACATCAATCAAGACCCAACTTCCATACTCCTATTATTCTCTCCCATTCTGCAAGCCGGATACTATAGTTGATAGTGCAGAAAATCTCGGTGAAGTTCTTCGTGGCGATCGCATTGAGAACTCTCCATACACAGTGTGCTCTCTCACTATCTTGTGTTTTCTTTGATCGTTTCTTGATACATTGATCCTTGGTTAATATTATAATTTTATTGTTTCCAGTTTGAAATGAGAGAACCTCAGATGTGTCAAATAGTCTGCAAGATTTCTGTTGGGCAGAAAGAAGCAAAGGTTCTCAAAGAAAAGATTGAAGACGAGTACCGTGTGAACATGTATGTAATTAATTTATTAATTATTAAGAGCTTATTATTGGCTGTCAAATGTTCTAAACATTCACTCAACAGGATTCTTGACAACCTACCTCTAGTTGTTCCTATTCAAAGGGTGGATCAAGAAGGTGCTTATTTCTATCAGCATGGCTTCCATGTCGGAGCCAAAGGACAATATTCAGGGGTGAGTGCAACTATGATGTATTGATCAAATGCTATGAAAATGGAAAGTTCTTACAGGGTGCACTTTCTCCCCTTTTCTATTTGCTTGGCAGAGCAAGGATGAAAAGAGCTTCATCCACAATCATCTGTCATTTACTGTGAAGTATCACAGGGATGCCCAAAGGGATGTTTCTAGGATAGTTGCCTTTGAAGTGAAACCATACAGGTATGTTGCTTGTGATGTACTCCGTTTGTCCCACAAAGACTTTTGAGATAAAGTTGATAAATTAACCGTGAGAGTAAAAAGACCAAAAGGAAAGTGCCAAAAAGTTGATAAATTAACCGTGAGAGTAAAAAGACCAAAGGGAAAGTAGCATTGTGAAGTGATAGGTATGTGGTAGCTAAGAGGGTATCGAAAGAATAAAACTTCTTGATTTGTGAACTGATGGTAGGTAAGGAGGTAGAAGTAAGTCTTTTTGAGTCAAAATTGAAGAGGTACAAGTAAAGTCTTTTTGGGACAGAGGGAATATCAAACAAGTGAGCTTTTGAATTAATTGGATGTTGACAGTCCTTGCTGTGAAGTTTGAACAAAAAACTATGACATATGCTGCAGTGTTAAACATGAATATGAAGGACAATGGAATGACAGGAAGACCCGCCTGACAACTTGTGATCCTCATGCAAAACGTATAATTACGTCGTCTGATTCTCCCCAGGAGGTTGATGTTGGCAAAGATATAATATTTACCTATGATGTAGATTTCAAGGTGAGATTTATGTGCACTTTTGTGGATGCATCTGCTCTAATCAAATGATTTCAGTAGCTCGAACTGTTGCATCCACTAGATGGAGTGTGAATATTTTGTTACCATTTATACATTCTTTTAACTACTCTGTCAACTTGCAGGAGAGTGATATCAAGTGGGCATCTCGCTGGGATACCTATCTACTGATGACAGATGACCAAATCCACTGGTTTTCCATTGTGAATTCTCTCATGATTGTTCTCTTCCTTTCTGGAATGGTTGCGATGATTATGCTCCGAACCCTTTACCGGGATATCTCCAAGTATAACCAGCTTGAGACTCAGGAAGAAGCACAAGAAGAAACAGGATGGAAGCTTGTCCATGGTGATGTCTTCAGGCCTCCATCAAACTCTGATTGGCTCTGTGTTTATGTCGGTACTGGAGTCCAGTTTTTCGGCATGCTACTTGTCACTATGGTCTTTGCAGTCCTTGGATTCCTTTCTCCATCAAACAGGGGTGGACTGATGACAGCGATGCTCTTGCTTTGGGTATTTATGGGATTGCTCGCTGGTTACTCATCTTCACGTCTTTACAAGTTATTCAAGGGCTCAGAATGGAAGAACATTGCGTTGAGGACAGCCTTCACTTTCCCAGGCAGTGTATTTGCTATTTTCTTCTTCTTGAATGCTCTTATATGGGGACAGAAGTCCTCGGGTGCAGTTCCATTCACCACAATGTTTGCCCTTGTCCTCCTTTGGTTTGGTATCTCAGTGCCCCTAGTGTTTGTTGGGAGTTTCCTTGGTTTCAAGAAGCCTGCAATTGAGGATCCTGTGAAAACAAACAAGATACCCAGACAGATACCTGAGCAGGCTTGGTACATGAACCCCATCTTCTCAATTCTAATTGGAGGGATTCTTCCATTTGGGGCTGTGTTCATTGAGCTCTTCTTTATCCTAACCTCCATCTGGCTGCACCAGTTCTATTACATCTTTGGGTTCCTCTTTCTCGTATTCCTGATCCTGATTGTAACCTGTGCTGAGATCTCCATCGTGCTCTGCTACTTCCAGCTGTGCAGCGAGGACTATTTGTGGTGGTGGAGGTCATACTTGACATCAGGGTCTTCTGCTATCTACCTGTTCTTGTATGCAACCTTCTACTTCTTTACAAAGCTGGAGATCACAAAGTTTGTGTCAGCTGTCCTGTACTTTGGCTACATGCTTATCGCCTCATATGCCTTCTTTGCCTTGACCGGTACAATCGGATTCTATGCATGCTTCCTGTTCACTAGGCTGATATACTCTTCTGTCAAGATTGAGTAAAAGGTGCTCTCTTGCCCAATTCTTTATTGCCACGGCAAGTTTGTTCCCACGGACAGTGAATATGTCCTCGAAGCTTAGCTGCCTGTGGCCTCAGTTTTGAGTTTTCAAAGCTGGTAGTTAAGATGAACTGGTGATTTGTTATCCCATGATTCAGGTATCATAACTAGCTCAGTGGATTTTGTTTCTTTTTTGGATTTAGCCCCCGGATCACGGCCTATCTAGTGGTTGGCTTGTTGCAGAGTTAATTGTATACGAACGTGGAGTAATCTCATTTTATATTCCTGTCAGAATGCTGTGTACTTGGTGACCTACAATGCGACTTCCATTAAAGATATTACTGCAGGGGAAATATTCAACCTCCTGTGCTTCCTTTTTGCCATTTAATTCGAGTAAATTTTTATATATGAAAGTATGTGGTTGAGTATGATTCAGACTAGTGTATTTTGTTCGTGTTTTTAATCAGCAGAAATGTTTCTTGGGATATAGAAATCAGAGATTTACTTTGTCGAAGTGTTCACGTTCTATCTGATAAGTAAATCTGTACTTCTGACCATTTCACCTTAGAACTCTTATTTTTACTAAAGTTTTATCTTTTACTTTCTTTTGTTACTTAGTTTTATTTTGGACCTTTTTTCATCTATTCACGAAGGTTAAACTCAGTATGACACTGGGATAGTGGGATTGCTTCTTTGACCGAATCACATAATGTCTTTTGCTACCTAAGATAACAATATTATCGAGGAAAAAATGTGTGTAAAGTGAAAAAAGATGTCCAAAATAAAAATATAGGTTAAAGGGGACAAAAATGAAATTTTGATAAAAAGTAAGGGTCTAAAATGAAAATCATTCCAAATAATAAATCAAAAATACATTTGATACCTCACAAGTAGGATGTCATTTTATCTGCAGGGCAAGTACCCATGGATATCCGATTAGTGAGGATTGGTTTAGGTTTAATTTTGTGTATATTCATTTGTGTGTTAGTGTAGACGCTTATTGATATGTGTATTTATAGGTAAATCTCTAAAAAGAAATTCTGATTTTAAAGGAAAGAATTCTGATGTGAAGTTTCAACAAAGACTCGTCCAGTCAAAATTATATATTGTTTGAATTTTTTTTGCATGGTTTTGATCCGTATCTTTCACTGTAATTTATATTAAAACAAGTTTATTTATATATATATATATATATATGAGCTTGTGAAAGTAATTTTCAAGACAAATGTACGCATACCGATTTTACATTTTTAACTAAATATTTTAAAAAGTATTAATAGTTAAGTGTTAAATGTTTGATCGAATTTAGTTAAAATATCATGTTTTAGGTATATAGCCGTCAAATCATTGTACCCTATACATGGCCGGAATCCGGATGGCCAAGACACCATGGATGATGAGCAGCAAGTCCATGTTCATACGACGGCTTAATTAATTAGGGGGCACCACATGTCACACATATATTTAACTTCCTGAAAAACATTAATTCGTGCCAATAATTATATCTGCCAGTGATTAACTATGCATTCCCAGCGCTGTCTGCACCAAATCCAGGCGTATCAACAAATATTCCATCTGCGACCCACTATCGCATGAATTCATGCCATCATGTGGGACCCCACGGCAAGATATATAATCTATTTCTACAAATACTTTACTTTTAATAAAATTAATAAATTAGTGATAATATTAAAATATTAAAGTGTTCTTATTAATAAAAAAAATTATTATTATGGGATAGATAAGAGATAGATAAAATATATTAAAGTAATAAAACTTAATTTCTACAAATATATAATCTATTTCTACAAATACTTTACTTTTAATAAAATTAATAAATTAGTGATAATATTAAAATATCAAAGTGTTCTTATTAATAAAAAAATTATTATTATGGGATAGATAAGAGATAGATAAAATATATTAAAGTAATAAAACTTAATTTCTGAATATATAAGGTGATATAAATGTAGCCTAGAGATAGAAATAAATTCTTTTTTAAGATAGAGCCAGTATGAAATGGACAAAAGAAATTGTGAACGTACGCGTTGGAGACTTAATTAGATAGACAAATACAATGACATTACGGATCATAAATCAATTTGTTGAGAGAAACGTTGATAAGGACAGGAGAGTACCCAAGATTTCACTGAATCTTCTTTTCTTCAGAGCCCCCAAAACATTGCATTCATTCTATGAGCTGTAAAAAATGATTTTTATGAGCTGTTTAATTAAATTTTGAGATAGATCTTTCACTATCTTATTTTTTTTCAAAAAATAAACCCATGTAACAACACGATTTTTAACTTATTTGGTAGTATTGTTCTGTCAAAGTAAGATCTGAAAATAGGTTTTAAGATTATATTCAAAAGGTTAAAAATAAAAAGTAGCTACTAGCTATTAGTGGTATTTAGTAATGTGATGTCTCAAAATAAGTGTTGCAATTAGCTACAATTAGAGTTGCATTTAGTTTTTGTTTTATCTTATAGCAACACTAAATTTTAAGAACCATCTAGACAGCGCTCATTTCCTTCGTTGTCCATTCATTTTGCAAATGCTAGTACCATTGAGAATTTTGAACCTTAATCTTCAGCTTTACTTTTTGACCCTAAAAGGCATTTAATTATCTTGAGGGACTTGATACGAAAGGTAAGATCCAAAACGTCACATAAGATGCATTTTAAATACAAGCTAATGGCCATAAAATTTATGGAGATTTACTCTCATCACATATAGTTAAACGGCATTTGTTATTTTGTCACACACCATAAGTACGGCATATGGTTCCTAGACCTAATTATCATACATAAGTACGGCATATGGTTCCTAGACCTAATTATCATATATACAGGTGTGTCAAAAAAACAAATGTCACATGAGAGCAAAAATTTCTAAAATTTATTATCTCTCACAGCTTCAAATGGATTGGTAGATCAGGGACCAAGCAAGTATGCAACCTTTTCCTTCTTTTCATGGCCTGCAAATAAAATTGACTGCAAAAGGGAGTCTTCAGACTTACAGGTCAACTTGGTCCATCATGCCTTGTAGGTGCCTTTGTCTTTTAACAAAATTTGACCAGCCTATTTGTCCAGCTACTGTCTCTGTCTCCTAGAAAAACTGACCAGTACACACAGTGTTCAAGATGTTGAAAACAGTGCTTCCTGACAGATTTTTTTTACTAGCTAGTACAACAAGCATCACAAACCATGAGGAATTTTCAGTTCAGACAAGCCAGCAGTCAATTACAGGGAGCCAGAGGCATCAACTTGGAGAACTGGTGCTGTCTAAAGGTAAAGCATCCACTAAAACTATTGACCAATAGTAACCAAAGATTGTTGCCTTGCCAAACTGAAGGAGCAGGTATGCAATTCAATCTGTCAAGTGCAGGGACATCTCACACCCTAATCAAACAAATGCAGACCATAAACTAATGGAAATGGACAGCACTGGGAGCTGGAAAGTCATGTGGGCAGTGAGGAATGGTAGGGCAGTGGCAGTGGGAGTTCCACAGCAACATTGTGGAAGCAAGACCTATCACCATCATCAAACACACCATCTCCAACACTAATCTAATAATCCAATGCTGCTGCAGATTAAGTGTCATCTAGGTGGTATTGGAGGGAACAATGGTGCTTTTGAACCATCCCACTGAAAGGAATTTGTGGAAGCTAGTAAGTCTCAAGATTGAATGAACTATGAAAAAGCCCTAAAAACGCGCAGTGCGGCAAAGCCTCTGAATGAATTTTGTTCAAAGGAGTATCCATGAAGTTTGCACGACGTCTTCCACTAAATATGTGTGGAAAAGAAGAGTAAAGAGTTGTTTTGGTTTTGGTTTCCTGAAATTCTACAGGAACCTTTAGTCACTTTGCCTTCTTCAGAGAAGGGGTCAGAGTTGGTACCTAGAAGATTCACCTCACTTCATTAGGAATAGTTTTCACATGTGTGGTCAAAGTAGTTCTACTGATTTTTGCCCAGATAGTAGTTATTTCCATGAAGAAGATTTATGGAAGAAAAGATGAAGGAAAGAACACACCACCTGGTTGATGGATGTTTGGTGAAAATGTTTGACAGCCACAAACCCACAACTCCACAAGATAGCAACCATGTGTGCCTGGCAAAATGAGCTTGTTGAAACTTCTAGCATCAATTCACCATTTTGATCCTTTTGAGACTGAAAGTAGCCTGATTCTGAATTGACAAACAGGCCACTTGCTGTACAAAAAAACTCCATTTGCCACGATAAACAGATTGATAATGGCGAAAAGAAGGTACTAATCATGGTATTTTCCAGGGTTAGTTGTTACTAAATGATACCAAACGATAAAATAAATTATCTGTTAGAGAATTTTGGGATTTCAATTCTGTCGTGAGGGAAAGCAATCCAAACTTTTGTTTTTCAGGTGTGAAGGTTTGACCTCCATGCTACAAAAAAGTTTTTTTTTTTTGCTGAAGATTGATATTTGATAGAGACGCATCATGTTTGACTTAAATGTTTGGTATCTTAACACAAGGAGCACGCAATGTTCTTCCTTTTTCTATACAATTTGGATGTAGCACTGAAGAAAACTTATCAACTTGATTGCTCACTACCTTGTTCATTTTTTCTTCCCCACTTTTGATAGAGGCCAAGGTTTATTAGTTTCTTAAGAGGCATATGAAGAAATTACTAAAGAACAAATCAATTAAATCCCAAAATATAGTTCATGAGCCTTGCAACCAAGACACAACAAGAAAATGGCAAGCAAAGAATTCATTGTTAAGGTAGATTTGGACCTTCCATGTACAAACATAAGAAATCAACAAAAATACTAGGACAGTTTTGCCAAGTCGGTTGAAACTGACAAAGAAATCAGCAGCTAAATCCTGATTCCTGAAGAACTATTACTAATTTTTTGCAAGAAGCAAGATCGATTGTTAGAATTGACGTAAAATGAATTCGTTACTAAATCAGAGGAAGAAGAATGGCTCCTATGTACAAAAACAACAACAGATTCTTGTCAAAGCGCCTTCAAGAACAGAAGCATGAGCATGGCAACTTGCAGATTGATTTCCAAAGAGCAAATTTTGCAAGGAGCAAAATTACCAATCACTCGGCGGCGTCGGGCTGCGCGCGGCGCGACGAGCGTGGGAACGGCCGCACGCGCGGCGACGGCGACACGTCCACCGGCGCAGGCGGGAGCTTCATCTCGCCGGCAAGGATCTTGACAATGTCCGTGCTGTCGGGCCGGTGCTC
>KE372860.1:212806-224163 GCA_000418225.1 Zizania latifolia | reverse complement strand
GTGGCATGGGTCACGGCGATGGCGGCGACGGGTGGCTTGGGGGTGACGGCGATCAACGGCGGCTAGCGCCTATTCGCCTGTGCATTGGGGCATGTGGCTGAGAGTGGTGGCAGTCGATGACGGTGTGGCAGGCTCGTAGTGGGCATCAGGTGGCAGCGACTGACAATCGGAGCAGCAGTGACGGGTAGCCTGTGGGTGTCAGGGCGTGAGGCTGGGAGGTGGCGGTGATGAGATGGTCGACGATAGCGTGGTGGGCCCATAGTGGGCGCCAAGTGTTTACGGCTGGTGACAGCGATAGCTTTGGTGGCGCTCAGTTGAGCGGGGATGCGGGGACGTGGGTTTTGGGCGAGGACACGAGAACTCGGTTACGTAAGATCCGGACTCAGTCTAAACCCTAAACCCTAAACTTTAAAATTATTTCATATAAACCCAAATAAAATATGAATAATTGAGTAGCATATGTTTCTACTTCTTCACTAGCTCCATCTCTATATACATATACATAGATACATAACTATTTGCACATAGGACATATACTGTACCAGAACTACTACTGATCGAACACGTACTGTATGATTATACTGTGAGTCCTCGTATAAAAGAGAAGAGAATCGACGGAGGATGGAGACATGGAGCTGCTAGGCGCTGTGTGCGAAAGCGTTGACGGGAAGGCAGAGCACGAGAGCCGAGGCGCGGTTGAGTGAAGAAACGACAGGGTGCAGGGACGCCCCGTGAACCCATCCATCGGCCATCCATGATCCGTGTCGCGGTTTCCGCTCGATCCATCGGCGTCGGCGCCCACTGCCTGCCCGACCCCACGGCACGGCGAGTGGGGCCACATGGTCAAGGAGGCATGATCGGATACGTATGGAATCCGGATACAGTATTTACCGTATTTTATTTCATATAAATACAAAACAGATCGTTCAGATTCAAATTCGTATTTGGATATTTACTATGTTCAGTTTGAAATGAGTATCCTAAACACCAAGAAGTCTGAAATCCGCCCATATTTTAGATAAATTGATCATATTCAATCAATCAACTAGAATTTTATAAATGATAAATATAAACATGTGTAGCACAAATATAATCAATTAAAATTTTATGAATTGATCATAATCAACTGATTAAAAAATATTTTCACTTTAGCCACATAACAGAGACATGAGTGACAGTTGTTTTTCTCAATTCCACACTTCAACAACGCACAATGTCAAATACTTAAACTGTGCACATTCATAAATGATGCTCTATTACTTGCATAATTATATAAAGAGTAAATGAACCATATATATTAACATAATGATGTCATGTCGCTTGAGTCCCTGATAGTTTGACCTAGATCTGACAGAATTCTAGATATCTATTTTCATATCTATGTTTGCTAAATGAATTTGAATGTTTCTATTTATCATCCATATTTTATTCGGATGCGAATACGAATATCTATGTTTATAAGTTATCAGATATAAATACAGATAGTTTGGATTTTTGACATCTATATCCATCCCTAAAGAAACCATAATTCTTAAGATTAGGGATAGTAATAACCCGTTATAGTAAAACTATATTAGTAATAGCGGTAAATAAATCAAATCGTTAACCATAATAACTAAGTGTCTTATCGTTATCTGGTCACTACTAGTAACCAACCACCTGTTGGTTTTGGAAACGTTAGGGGCGGACCCACAAGGTATGCTGGGTGCAGTGGGCCCCAGCATACCCTACCCCTAGTCACTAGGACATGCCCCTCCTAAAGTTTAAGAGCCCCAATGTCCACAACGTTCCACTATGTACCGGCTCTGTACTAGTTGAGAATGTTATAAATAAGGCAAAGCAAACATTCAAAGGTCACACCAACTAATTAGAAGACTACTATTTTTTGGCATTGCTATAGATTTAACAATAGACATAAAGGCGCTCCTCAAAAACACCTTTGATTCTATCCTCGGTGACCAAATTGTATATCTGCACAATCAACAAAACAGACATTGACCAAAACAGGATGGTAAGCACTACACACATATCACATGCCAAACATCTATACATGCAATTGCCTCAGCTAATTAAAAACACATTTACATTCTAATAGTATTTTTTAAGACAGTATTCCGAGCTATATATCTCACCTCACCTGCACCAAAAGACCACCACCATTGAAGTGATAGTTTCAAGGAGCACACCAACCTAAGTTGCAATGCACAAATCATCAGATGGACGTTATAACCTAACAGCTGGGTTTGGCCATTTTCTGTAAGCAAACAACATAGGTGTCGGCATTTTCTGCGCTTTGCATTTCGACATCAATCATGGTGCACTTGAGGCAACTGTTTATATACTCTAGCTAGCTATTGATGAACATATGTGTTAGGAGCTTGAATCATTTAGAGTTATGGTGTAATCAAATATCTAATTTGGGGCTTATCTCATTTTGTTTATCCATTAATATTTTACTGTTTAGTGTTACAAATTGATGCTCTGTTTTGATTTGGGGTTCCTTGATGCTCTATTCTAGCCATAGTTATAAATTGAAGATGTTGCCAAACCAAAGAGTTAAAAGTTGAGAGATCAAAAATGAATTTTTTCCTCTTATTCATAGGATAAGTATATTGATAAGTTAGATTTGTAAGCATGGTACTCTTCTTTCAATATGAACCGAATTTATAACTTAGATTTATATTGTAAATGTCGTTTAAAGTTTTACACATGACAACATAAAGAAATGAATATATAAACAAAAGATAGTAATTACAAAGAGCCCCTGAATTTAGGAAGTGTGGTAGAAAATCCCTTAGAGCATTTCCATTCTAAAAATTGGCAACGAGCATTAGTACCGGTTGGCAACTCCAGCCGGTACTAAATGTATGACTTTGTGATAGAGATAGTTGTGCCTATCTGTTGCTTTTTAGTACCGGTTGCTAATATCAACTAATATTAAAGATATGGCTCTAACCTTCACATGTGTCTCTTCGGTAACTACGCCTATCGCCTTTTAGTACTAGTTTATAACGTCAACATGTATTAAAGATATGGCTCTATACTAAAAGTTCCATGTGTCTCTTCGGTAACTGTGTCTGTCGCCCTTTAGTATCGGTTGTTAATGTTGGCTGTAGCGTTAACGTGGTCAACATCAGTGGCAGTGTTCAAGCCGATAGCGACGAACTGGAGCACGTTAACGACGATGAACTGGAGCAAGCTAACGGTGGCAACGACGACAGCGACGGCGACGAGTGGTACTAAAGTTATGTCTTCTATTACTGGCTAAGATGTCCAGTCGGTACTAAAAATAGGGGCATTATTACCGGTTATACTCCTGCCCAGTATTAAAGAGATGTATTAGTACCTGTTAAATAACGGGTACTAATATGCATACATCTTTAGTCCTGGATAGACAGTAATGGTTCAAAAATAATGACTATAGGGGGATTTCAACCTGTACAAATAGCGTGTTCTCTAGTAGTGTATAGAAGAAGTTTATGAATCACATGTAGTATTGGTAAAAATGTCGATTTTTAAAACGGTACATTTGCATATTTTTAGGTGTTTCTTGATGAACCGGCGTATATAGTCCTGAGCTTTTATTGTTGTTTTTACGATGCCGGCAAAAAAACCAACGCTTATACATGCTTACAAACCGTATTAAATTATTGTTCTGTGTTAATAGTTGTCTCAAGGTTTCTTCACACCTCAAGCATGCATACAGAATATGCATCTTGTGGTGGGACTATCCATGAGATCCCCTAATAATTTGCCTGAGCAGAAGGGGACAAAAGCGAACAAAGCCTGACAAGCTATACACCCCCATGTTTACCGAACTGGTGGAATATGGGTTAGCAACTGTAGCTAAATTGTGGTAATCGTACCAGTTATTACTATTATCAGTTTGATTGATTACCACAAATCGCTAGCGACAGTTAGTTAGCTCAATTGTGACAATCGAACATGTTACTACTGTTATCAGTTTGATTACCACTTGCCACTATTTGACTTGCCACTATTTGACGGTTAGCAAAAAAACCATGGTTATCAAGCCGGTAATATTAAACCATACTTGATGCAGCTGTACACATGTATACTCTGTTACTCTCTGATAGATCCTCCTCTTCCTCCGGCTGCACCAACTCGATCATGGCTACCACGCATGGCCTCCTCGATCCACCTGTTGTTCCCCCCTGGCCCTGCCTTGTTCGATCGCTTTATCGTCCGGCGTGCACGTACGAACCTAAAATCACGACCGGATCCAGAAAATGATCTGCCGTTGTTTCCAGGTCATATACGGTTTTCCTTCGCCCCGGCAAGCATGCATGCATAGTCCATATGCAAGCTGCTTTATGTTGGACTCTTTGTCTAAATAGAGATGATATTGTTGCTGATAAAAATACATCTATAAGTAAACCCTATACATGTGGTCTTGTATGTTCTTCCTAGCTACACTTTTGGGTGTTCTAGAGGGAGGCATGCAGCTGATGGCTATTGCCACGAGCCACTAGCTAGTTAGAGCGGGCAATAATGGATGCCATGGGTGGACATCTAGCAAAAGCAATAGAACATGAAATTTTGTTATTTTATGCTCGTGTTTATTAGATATGTTATGTTTACCTTTATAAAGTGACGTAGAACTAATGTAATAATTGATTGTGCTCTATACAATCTAAATGTAACGGACGGTTTATCCATTATAAAAAAATGATGGTCTAACAAGTTAACTTGGCTCGACTCATAAAAACCACATTAAGTTAACGAGATATATAGCTCGGTATGATATCTTGACTTGTTAAAGCACTGTAGTTGACTTCTTGATGTTTTAGGTTGTAGTTTTGACGTTTCTTCCATCACGGTCTTTGCATAAGTCGAATTTTAACACAACGGAACTTTTCAATGAATTGATAATAGCATTTTTATATCAAAATAATTGTAATAGTTAGATTTTTGGGGGGTTAATACGGTGGGGCGGTACGTCGTCCGCCGTTGCTAGCCACGGGAAAACGCTGTAAAAAACCGCCGCCACAGCCGGCGGTGAAAGTTCATCATCGATATCGATGGCGTCGCCGGTGCATGCGGTTCCGCCGGTGGTTCCGTCCATGCTAGCACGGCGTCCATGGCGCTGCAAAGAAAAGCCTAAGTAAGCGCGTGCGTGCAGATCGGGAACGGCATCCATCGGGTGGAGGGGAAGAAGAGAAGCAACGCTCCAAAGTCCAAACAGCGCCAGTCTGTTTTGTCGAGGGGACGGGTGGCTCGACGCCGTCGTCTTCTTCCTCTCGTCTCTTCCTCCGGCTGCCTCCATCTTCCCCCTCTCTCTATCTCTCTCCCGTGACTCTGCCTCTCACAGCCTGCGCGTAATTTTCACATGTGGCATGTACCTAGCGAGTTCCTTCGTTATCTTTTTCGTCTCCAGGCAAAGCGACGTCACTGTCAGTCTGCCCTGTGTCACTGATTTAGTGTACGTGCAGAGTACAAACAGTGCCGTCGAAGATGACTAGATCTTGATTTAGCTTCGGCAACTGTGAGTGATGATGCACTAAGTCCTAGTTGGGACATCTACCACTGCTATCATGACATGAATAGATTGTTTAGTTGCTAGACACATTTTGTTAAGATTAGATAAGTTTAATTAATTTGATAGGTATGCAGTTGCTGTTATATTTATGGTAAGATTTTTTTCAGTCACACGTGTCAATGACTTGAGAAGTGTGGTAAAATTTTCTTGAACTTACTAAGGTATGATAAAGAATTTTAAAACCTCAACTTAGACAAGTGTGACAACTTTTATTGATAAATAATGGCTAGTAACTAAACGACTCCTAGTCTTCTCCAAACAAAATGTGCTTCTTTGCCTCTTTTAAATGAGATTTTAGAGCTCTGTCTCCACTAGAGAAGTAGGGACAACAACCGATCAAGACAGAGATGTTCTAGCTTCTGTTACTGCCTGCTCAGCCATTCAAGATGAACGCTGCATTCTATTCATCTGTGAATTTCCATCTTTCGGGTTGTTCTTAGCGTGAACTCGTCCTCTGAGCTTTTGCTTCCTAGTAGTACCATTCAGAATTTATAAATGAAAAAGGGGATAAACGAAAAATAAAAGCCGAGCACCATCACGAAAGCACAAGTTCCCAGCATGATGCGATCTGTATTCATCATATATTTGCAAAGGCATCAAGATATCTTTATCCGTACACTCGTACATACTCAGAGGCTAATTTAATTCCCACGTGTCAGAAAACTTTCCCTCATTTCAAACAGCATTATGCAACAAACACTCCGCTTCACCTGAAATTCATATAAAACAACTTGATTTGCCAGGTCCAAAACGGAGTGGTTTGCCTCTTCAAGGTTCGTTATTGTTCATTGGTGGAACGTGTTTCTGACCAGGCATGGACACTTCAGAGTTACTGACAGATAACAGATAACCGCATCAGCCACAAGATTAGAGATCATTAGAATACACAAATGTGTGATCTCAGAACGGAATTGTTTCTCATTTCTCTCTTTTCTTACAGTGCCATATCAATCAGTGTACATACATCAGCTCCAACTCTAATTAAGTACTCCTTTCCATGCAGAACCTGAGCCGGCGACTCATAGGCAGTGGCTTAGTTAAGGGAACGGAACCCACTGGAGCCATAGCGAAAGCAAGTCTTTTCGTAGGGCAATTGTCACTGCTTATGGACCGGAACCCAGGTGATCTATCCATGACCAAGATGAAGCTTGGATAAAACTAAGCAGATGAACATGGTTCAAGGAGTAGAAGGTCCATCAGGCAGTTTTGTCTTCCTTTTCCTGCCAAGAATGGACGCTTTCTGTAGCCTCGCACCACCAGCGCGCCATTTCTTAAAAGAAGCCATCGAGTCCCTAGCAGATTCAAACACTTTGCGGCAATGGAAAAGGTTACTCAAACTGATAACAGTTGTGCACTTGGAAAGGTAATGTAAGACATGCAGGATGATGAGCTAGGAGAGTAGGGAGAATATTTACCTCGAGCTTCTTCTTTTGTAAGGCGTGGAACAAACTTGGGCACCATCATCGTGGAAGAGCTGTGTGACTTGCTTAGTATGTCCTTGTACCTACTGGTGAATGCATAACGCAAGAACAGTCCAATACTCCTGTCATTCACCCTGTTGACATAGCCATGCAAACAAATAAACCATTATACACCTTTGCATATGCAAATTGGATCAATATAGTAAAATATCAGCATCCAAATATCTAAAATATAAATCCCACATATCACTAGATAATAACTTCATCAGATCCTTAACTTCACTTTACAGGCCACAAGGCAATCTTTTGAATAGAAAAAACATCATGTCGAAAGTCATGATTGTGTTCTATGTGCCAGGCAACAAGAAACTATTGCATCTGTTTTTCACTTCTCTTTCAGTAAACAATGCTGGAGATTTCTCAGAGTTTAATGGAGCCATACCTTACAATTGGTGGATACGATACAAGAAGGCAATGCTGGCAAACAGGACGTTTGTGCAAGGAAATCATCATAACTGACTGTTGGACAATATGGTGCATCACAGAAACAAAATTGTTTTCGATAATGCCTCTAATCCTTCCCAAGATGGAAGATGGAGTTTACAGAAGCTTTTGCCCTGGTTACCCATAGGGTAAAACAGAATGAGATTCATGCTTTTCAAACATGGATAGATAGCCTATAGTCTCTCTGTCCTCTATACTTTTCTCTTCTTGTAATTTATTAACCTCTTTTTAATATAGTAACATATAGTAGGGGCCTCCCTCCTGCTTTTCCTCAAAACAAAAAGGCAATACAGAACATCTGGCAGTTCAAAAAATTTGTGACAACAGCAATGAGGACTCCCTCTCGCAGAGATCTCCAAATTCAATGTGGACTCTGGCCTCTGATATCATCAGAAGACATCCAATCTCGATTAGGATGACCCATAGCAATGCATGAAGAATTTTTGTTCAGTGGTAGTGTTATGGACATTATTCCAGGCGGCTAAAGTGGGCGTCCAGGAGAGTCCTAGCACATACCGGGATTGGCAACAGTGCGGGCCTAGGAGTCTTAAGTTTAGAAGTATCCAGGATATGAGTCCTTAGAATATAAGTCAGCTAACTAGGTTATCCCTTAGCTAAATTGCAGGATAATTAGTAACATATTAGATCTATTATTAGAGATAAAGTTGTACTAGGCTATAAATACAGCAGTGAGCCAGTGTCCCGTACCTGGGAACAGAAGCAATAAAGTATCTTCTGTCTACATCTAATTTTTGCGGCAAGAGGGGAACAACCTCAAGCCTGGCTACCCCTAATTATTTCCTGCGCAGCTTGAAGTCCAGATCTCCAAGACATAACAGGTAGTTCCAGTGTTCCGCTGTTAATCCAGTTGTTCACATCCTAGTGTTAAAGTCAGGCACCAAATGGGTAATTCAATGACTTCTGCTCTAGTACCCAGTAAAATTGAAGACAAAACACACCAGAGCATCCAACAAGGTCATCCTTCAAATGTACAACAGGCTAGCTAAATACCCATTCTTTTGCTACAGATTAAAAAAATCATACATGCACTAGTATTGTCCAAAATATATGAAGACGTTTTTTGCATCAAACATGCCCTTCACCATTTTCGTTATATATGTGACAGTTCAGCAATCTTGGACCTTTCCATATTAAATTTAAATATTTATATGGGAAATATTTATATGTGACAGTTCAGCATTCCCTTCCTGTTCCTCTAACTGACCTAGCGGAATCCCTCATCTATCCCAGCTACCCTTCTACTACTGAAGGCTACAACACATACTGAGATACTCCTCCAGTCACAAATATAAGTCATATGGGACACTGCTATGCCCTTCAAAATACACCTTTGACTACTAATTTCTACTGTAATATATTTGTAAAACCTAACAAAACTATAAGTCTATAATACAATGAAAGTACTTTTTGAGGTGAATATACAGATTATTTTCATGTATCAGATCCAAATCCTAAAGTATAAACCTGTTACAGTTGATTTATGGAGATAACTACAAGATGCAAAATCCTCAGAGGAAACTATATTTTATCAGTATCTATACTGCTTTTAAAAGAAGGCAATGGTGGTAGTGGTGGTGAATTTACCACTACTTGAAGTTCTTCAATATTAAACAATAATCCTTCTACATATTGTTAGATTTTCTTATTTGGCCTTCTAAAATACAAATTTAGCATAGAAGATGACCATTATTATTAGGCAAAATTTGCAAGTAGACACTAAAAAAATACAGTCTTTGCTGGAGGACACCACAAATTCGTAGTTATGCCATAGGACATCACAAAATATAGGATATTTACTGGAGGACACCGCCTGTCTTATTTTAATATTTTTTGGCTAACTTGGAGAGAGAAACTTCGCAAATAGACAAAAATACCCCTTGGTGCATGCCGTTTGTTTTATTCCTGCTCGCTTTCACACACACATTGCCTTCAATCAGTTCGGTGCAACAGAAGCAGAATACATGACCTCTTTTTCATTTGCTCCAAATTCATCAATTGATAACAATTTGTTCAGTATCAAGTTAATCTTGAACGCCATGAGCGACTGATTACATAGAGTGGTTTGCTGTGTGTGAGAGAAAGGGGTATTTTCGTCTATTTACCAAGCTTCTCTCTCCAAGTTAGCTAAAAAAATATTAAAATAAGGTAGACGGTGTTCTCTAGCAAATACCCTATATTTTGTGGTGTCCTATAGCATAACTACGAATTTGCGGTGTCCTCCAGTAAAGACTGTATTTTTTGAGTGTCCACCAGCAAATTTTGCCTTATTATATATATGTATATAAGATAGTTTTAGAATTGTGTAAACATATCAGTGCTCACTGTAACAAAATATGAAGGATGTATTCACTGAAAAAGGTTCATTTGTTTTGAACATGTATGATTCATCATTATCCCTAGCAAGCACACAGCAATTTTAGCTAGTATATATAACATGATGGTTAGTTGACATACTGAAGCTGAAGATTAGATTAAACAGCCAAAAGTAACTGGATGAAAACTAACTGCTTGCGCAAAACAAGGATAGCAGCACAGGACCCAGAAGAGGAAAGGCATAGGCATGTCCAGCCAGTTATCTTTCTTACTGGTAGCTCCAGATTCTTTGTTTCTACTTTTGGCTTTGAGTTTCAAATTGCAGATGATTTCTTTAATTTCGAGTAATCAGAAAATGCAAGATCTAACTTAGAACGAGAGATATTTTTATTATTAATATACTGTTGTTATGTTCTGAGGAATGTCATGCTCATCAAGCAGCAATTTCACAATTGCTGTCTGCCATCAGTAAGGCTACAGCCATAATTAGGAGAGGAGCAGTTCACTGTTGCTGATGAAATTGAGCTGTGAAACCAAGCAATTTGGTTGGATAAGAGAGAGGCAAACAAGAGAGAGAGAGAGAGAGAGAGAGATTGAAGAGAGGGACATTAATTTAATTAGGTTGTATGGAGTGTAACTCTATTTGAGGTGACAATTGCCCATGTAATATTTTCAAGCTGTTATGGCATGAACATTGCTGTCCATAGTGGCAAAAAGCCTCTAAAACCACCTAGGTGTTCTAATGCTTTAGTATTTGAACTCTAGAAGCAAATATATCTAGTTTTGTAGTTTGAGGGGTTAAGTAGACATTTTGCAAAGTTCAAGGGTTTAAGATGGAAATGGAATTAAAAATATGAAATAAAATATTTCAAACAAACAAGCAGAAAGAATAATGTATTGGAAGGTTCTATGCCTGAAAAATTCCTAGTTGATTGTAAAAGAATAATATTAACGATGGGCAAATTGATAGCATATGTCAATAATGTTTAATTTCATGTATGTTCGAGGATGGGCAAAATCATGTAAAGCAATGAAGTAGGTATTCTAACAAGATTATATGTAAACATTTTAGTGAGAATTAAGAATTTAATATAACATTTTAACACAGGTAATACCACCTTGGTTTTTTTGGAGGTTGAACTTTAGAAATGTGTACAGCACAGATTCTAGGGCATCAGGTAAAAAAGAATAAAGGTAGTAAGCTACAACAAAACAATGAAATAAAACAGTAAATGTGATTGAAATCATTTCAGAACTTACAAAGGAACTATTTTGCATCCTAGCTCATAAAAGTATGGGCAACAAATCCTCAAATCAACACAGGCTGCGTCAGCTTGGATCTCCTTCCGTGTTCTGCAGACATGTTAAGATCTTAAGACATTTTTTTTAGGAAAAACTCAACCAACGAGCATTTGTCATTACTGAAGACCTGTACAATAAGTTGATGAGAGGTATATTTGTTGAAACCATAGTTGTTACGACGACGCGGCGACCTACCACCTTCACAACTTTACAGCGCTTATGGCGCGCGGCGCGGC
>KE372860.1:143590-162418 GCA_000418225.1 Zizania latifolia | reverse complement strand
GGCATCGTTACCCTGATAGAATAGTTTCCGTCAGAAAATTAAGTATTGATGTTCTTTCCAATAGCTGCATCTACTAAGGTTGTGATCACTGTATGATGGGTCTGCCAAAGCAAGGTGCCATCTTTTATCTTAATCAGTTAGGGTGGTGTCGGACATCACATGCATAGTATTGGTTAACTTAACAAAGCTATCAAAACGGTTTTGGGCTTTGGGGCATGGAGTTGGGCGTCGAGCATTGGATGTCACTCCAACGAATAAGAGTCACATAGGATGTGATTAGCAAGGTATTGCTTACCTATGTCACTGATCTTCTAGCAGTGATGCCAAAGCTCACTTGAAGTTAGTTGAATATGGATCTTGTCTCATAATGTGTCGTTAGAGGAAAATCGATCATTTTATATATTGTGACATATCTTTTATTTGATAGAAGATTAACATAGCATAGTGCTAAACCTTACATTGTTGTTGTAGATCATGGCACCTACTACAAAAAACACTTCCGTTTTTAATCTGAGATCCATCCTTGAAAGGGAGAAATTGTCTGGAACAAATTTTATAGACTGGTACAGGAATTTGAGAATCATTCTCAAACAGGAGAAAAATGATTATGTTCTAGAGGAACCCCATCCTGATGAACCAACGGATGATACACCAATTGCTGAAACACGGGCTTATGAGAAGCACGCTAGTGATTCAGTTGATGTCAGCTGTCTCATGCTTGCCTGCATGTCCTCTGAGTTTCAGAAGCAATATGAGGATAGGGATGCCTACGATATGATTGTGGGGCTGAAGGGCATGTTTGAGAACCAAGCACGGACTGAGAGGTATAATGTCTCAAAGTCCTTATTTGCGTGCAGGTTGGCGAAAGGCAGTCCAGTGAGTCCTCATGTGATCAAGATGATTGGTTACGTTGAGAACCTAGAGAAGCTTGGCTCTAAACCTGATAATGATTTGGCCACATATATGATTCTTCAGTCGTTCCCTACGAGCTTCGAGCCGTTTATCATGAATTTTCATATGAATGGCATGAAGAAAACATTGGCTGAATTGCATGGGATGCTAAAGACAGCCGAGGAAAGCCTTAAGAAAAATCCTAGTCATGTGATGATGGTTCAAAAGGAAAGTAAGAAGAGAAAACGTAAGGGAAAGGCTAAAGCTTTAGATGTGATCTCGAGCTCCAAGTCTAATTCGACTGGAAAGTCTAAGTCGGGCCCTGCTAGCTCTGACACTTGCCACCACTGCCATAAGCCTGGCCATTGGCAGAGGAATTGCAAGTTGTACTTGAAAGAACAAGAGAAAAAGAAGGGAAGTGTGCCTTCCACTTCAGGTATAAATATTATTGAAATTTATCTTGCTACTCGTCTAAGTGATTCATGGGTATTTGATACCGGATCAATGATTCACACTTGCAAATCATTGCAGGGGCTGAAAAGGACTAGGAAATGCGCAATAGGCGAATTGGATGTTCGCGTCGGCAATGGTGCAAAAGTTGCTGCGTTGGCCGTCGGCATTTATTCTTTGTCGCTACCCTTAGGATTAGTTTTGGAGTTAAATAATTATTATTTTATTCTCGCCTTGGGCGGAAACATTATCTCTTCGTCATGTTTAGAGGAAGACGGTTTTGAATTCGTAATAAAGAACAAGTATTGTTCGATATTTTTGAATAGTATGCTCTATGGTGTTTGTCCATTATTGAATGGCTTATATATTATGAATCTTGAGGATACATGCGTTTATAACATTAATACGAAGAAACCTTGACTCAATGATTTGAATCCCACCTATGTCTGGCACTGTCGATTGGGTCATATAAATGAGAAGCGCATGCAGAAACTCCATAGAGATGAGCTTTTGGAGTCATTTGATTTCGAATCATTTGACACATGTGAGTCTTGTTTGCTTGGTAAAATGACTAAAACGCCTTTCACTGGTCAAAGTGAGAGGGCAAATGAGCTATTGGCCATTGTACATACTGATGTATGTAGACCAATGAGTTCTACAGCCAGAAGTGGAATCCAGTACTTCATCACTTTTACCGACGACTTTAGTAGATATGGTTACGTCTACTTAATGAGGCATAAGTCAGAATCTTCTGAAAAGTTCAAGGAGTTTCAGAATAAGGCACAAAACCATACTGGCAAGACAATTAAATTTCTACGATCGGATCGTGGAGGTGAATATTTGAGCTATGAGTTTAATGATCATCTGAAGAAGTGTGGAATTGTTCCACAGCTGACTCCACCTGGTACACCTCAGTGGAATGGGGTGTCCGAGCGGAGGAACCGAACTTTGTTAGACATGATCCGGTCGATGATGAGTCAAACTGATCTTCCATTGTCTTTCTGGGCATTTGCTTTAGAAACTACTGCTTTCACACTAAACAGAGTTCCATCTAAATCTGTAGAATGGACATCATATGAGATATGGACTGGGAAGCGTCCTGAGTTGTCTTTTCTAAAGATATAGGGTTGTGAGGCCTATGTAAAACGTTTGACGTCTGATAAGCTCACTCCCAAATCTGATAAATGCTTCTTTGTGGGATATCCTAGGGAAACCAAAGGATATTACTTTTATAACCGAGAAGAAGACAAAGTGTTTGTCGCCCGGAATGGTGTTTTTCTTGAGAAAGAGTTTATCTTGAAAGGGGTTAGTGGGAGCATGGTGCAACTCGAAGAGGTTCGACAACCACTAGAAAATGTTTCACCTCCTACTGAACCAGATCTTGACATGCAAGATGTTGCAGATCCTGTTGTCTAGACACCAGCCCCACGATGGTCGGAGAGGTTGAGTCGTGCGCCCGAGCGGTTAGCGTTTTTGACTACTGGGCAGCGCGACATATTATTGTTAGACAATGATGAGCCTAAGACCTATTCAAAAGCTGTGATGAGGCCAGACTCTAAGAAATGACATGGAGCCATACAATCCGAGTTAGAATCCATGCGAGAGAATCAAGTTTGGAACTTGGTTGATCCACCTGATGGTGTAAAAACTATCGAGTTTAAATGGATTTTTAAGAGAAAGATAGACGTTGATGGAAATGTTCACATATATAAGGCACGATTAGTGGCGAAAGGTTTAAGGCAGATTCAAGGTGTTGATTACGATGAAACATTTTCGCCCATCGCTATGCTAAAGTCTATCCGAATCATCCTAGCAATTACCGCATTTTATGACCATGAGATATGGCAAATGGATGTTAAGACGACTTTCCTTAATGGAAACCTAAGTAAGGATGTGTACATGACACAGCCTGAAGGTCTTGATGATCCAGAGAATGCTGGGAAAGTTTGTAAGCTGCAAATGTCCATTTATGGGGCTGAAGCAGGCTTCTCGAAGTTAGAATCTTCGTTTTGATGAGGTAGTCAAAGGGTTTTGCTTCATCAAGAACGAAGAAGAGCCTTGTGTTTACAAAAAGGCTAGTAGAAGCTCACTTGTGTTTGTGGTCTTATATGTAGATGACATATTGTTGATCGGAAATGATATTCCTATGCTAGATGCTGTCAAGGCTTCATTGAGAAAAAGTTTCTCCATGAAAGATCTTGGAGAGGCAGCATACATCTTGGGCATAAAGATTTATAGAGATAGATCGAGAAGGTTAATTGGATTAAGCCAAAGTATGTACATTGACAAGGTATTAAAATGGTTCAATATGCAGAATTCGAAGAAATGTTTTCTGCCAATGTCACATAGTATTTCTCTCAGCAAGAGTCAGTGTCCTTCGACACCTGATGAGCTGGAGAAAATGAGTGCGATCCCGTATGCCTCCGCAATCGGATCCATCATGTATGCCATGCTTTGTACATGCCCAGATGTTTCTTATGCTCTAAGTGTTACGAGCAGATATCAGTCAAATCCGGGTGAAAGTCACTAGGCGGTAGTAAAAAGTATCCTTAAGTACTTGAGAAGAACTGAGGATATGTTCCTGGTCTATGGAGGCGAGGAGGAGCTCGTTGTAAAGGGTTACACCGATGCCAGCTTCCAGACCGATAAGGACGATTCACGATCGCAGTCTGGATTTGTGTTCTACCTCAATAGAGGCGCAGTGAGTTGGAAGAGTTCCAAGCAAGAAACGGTTGCAAATTCAACGACAGAAGCCGAGTATATTGCAGCTTCGGGAAGCTACGAAGGAGGCAGTTTGGTTCAGAAAGTTTGTTTCTGAGTTGGGTGTTGTCCCTAGTGCGTCTAGTCTAGTGGACCTCTATTGTGATAATAGTGGTGCCATTGCGCAAGTCAAGGAGCCTAGGTCGCACCAGAAGTCCAAGCACATACTGCGGCGCTATCACCTAATCCGTGAGATTATAGATAGAGGTGATGTGAAGATATGCAAGGTGCACACAGATTTGAACATAGCCAATCCGTTGATGAAGCCTCTCTCACAGCCCAGACATAAGGCGCACTTGAGCTCTATAGATATTAGATACTTACGTGAGTGAGTCGAGTGTATGTGAGAAGAAGTTAGTTTATCTATGCTGATTTATATTTGGATAATTTGTTATCTTGTTCCTTGATTAAATGTCTTTTACATTGATTAGCAAGTTGATGACTTGTTTGTGAGACTCTTTGTATTATGATGTTGTTCTAAACGATCCCTAATCTCATATCGTCATGTGGGACAGTGATGATTCATAGATTAGCACATCTGTCTGATTGATGATCATGTTTCGTAGATCATAGACATAGAGATGTTAAATCAGTGATGTGGACTCATGTTAGTGAACATGAAGTTGGATAGACCCACCTTGAGATACTGCTGGGATTGTTATTTTATATGTGCCATCAATTATCATCTCAAATGGTGTACCTGCAGAATCCTTAGACCTGAGATCGTCATTAATTCCAGAATGTGTAGTACACACTTAGGGGCTTCCAAACGCTATTCCGTAACAGGGTAGTTATAAGGTTGCTTTCGGGTGTGTCACGAAACATGTCGTGGGATGTGAGCGGTCAAGATGAAATTTACCCCTCCTACATAACGGAAGAGACGTCTCTGAGCCCCTCGAGGTAGTCGGATTAGAAAGTGCATGGCCATGCCACTATGATCAAAGAGTTGATTATGATTGAATCCACTACTTGATCGAGTGAAGTGTCAAGCTACCAATAAGGGTGGCACGTATCTCGTCTTGAGCTTGACTGATGTCGTGTGGTAAAGGAATTGGTGTGTGAGTATATCAAGGTTTAGAAAGTATGATTTTGACTTTGTATGTTTTCGGGGGTCAATATGTGCTGATAGGTACCGCTATTGATTGGTGATCCAGAAATGGTTTCCGGATAGCGACCGTTTGCGTATGAACCTATCGGGTCGCACGCTTAAGGGGATGGAATTCAAATCTTGAAAAGAATTGGTTCTTGTGCAAGTGGGAGATTGATGGAATTGTGTCCAAGAAAATTCTGGGGGAACCGGAAGTTCTGGCTGCAGCCGAAAGTTCCGTGTTCTGGAGCATCTGGAAGTTCTGGGCCAGCCTCGGTATTCGATTTTTTGGACGAACCGGAAGTTCCGGCTGTAGCCGGAAGTTCCGGGTTCTGGACGAACCGAAAGTTCTGGTTGGACCGGAAGTTCCGGGTCGAGAATTAATTCGATACAGAAGGTCTATTTCGGAAGTTCCGGATAGGATCCGGAAGTTTCAGCTATAGCCGGAAGTTTCAGAACACGCAAACAGATTAGATCTGTTGGGCTTTAATACAGATTAAAGGCCCACGATGGTGCACTATATAAAGAGGGGTAGGGCTAGCACGTGGAGGCTGCTGTTCATTATTACTTCACCCTAACCCTAGCCGCCACCTCTTCCCCACGATCACAAGGGTTGTGATTGATCTCTCCGGACCTCGCGAGTGGTGCTAGCACGCCGGCGCGAGGTGATCTCGTCCCCGTACGTGTGGATACCGTGGAGGCACCGTTGCTGCATCGGTGCTCATCTTCTTCCTATGGAGTTCGCCGGATCGTCGGATCGTGTCATCTTCATCGCCGGATCACCGACGAACAAACGGAGCCGAGAGAAGAGTTGCTCGAAGACGTGCTACTTCAACTCTACTTCCGTTGCCCGAGCGCGTCTCGTGGTACAAGGTAACGATCCATGATCCTATTGCGCGCATGGGTTCCTGGGCTAATAGGATAAATTTTTAAAATTAAGCACTAACGTAGCCTCCCCATAACCCAACAGGGAATAGGCTATTTGTAAAGCAACAACGAGCAGCAACTACTAAGCCATTGAGCATTGCTGGCTACTCATAATAGGTACATTTGTGCTACTATTCACAACTCAGGGCGGTGCCAAGGAAGGCGGCGTGTGGCGGGGTGGTGCGGGGCAAGGCGGCACCGAGTAGGCTGGGCAGCGTGGAGTAGGGCAGGGCAAGGTGGCTCGGGGTGGAGCGACTTCGAGTGAGATGCGTGGGGTGGGGTGGGGTGTAATACCTATAGTTTAATAAAAAGGTACTAAAAATAACTTTTTAACCGTTGCTCTGATGGACAATCAGGTTCTGTGGTTGCTTAGTGCACGTCGAGTAGGTTCTATTTTTATATTATTTGTTGAAATCGAATTTCAGATGAGGTAGTAGCGGGCGATTAAATCTAGGCCATTAGATTGAATGAGGTATATATATCCAACTCCTCCTCCCAGATCGATCTCTCTTAGGGATGGCAATTGTACCCGATTACCCATTTACCCACTGGTAAAACCCTATTAAGGTCGTGTTTGTTCCCAATTTCACACTCGCGGGTATAATATTGGGTCAAATCTTATATCTGACAGATGAATGGGTACGGGTATGGGTATTATCTACCCATACCCGATTCGCCCGTTTACCCGATAGTATATAAATTAATTCTAAAACCCTAGCACATCTCATCCTAATACTCACTCCCAGCCGCCTCCCCTCCACCCTCTAGCCCTAGTCGCATCCCCTCCACCCTCTAGCCCTAGCCGTATCCCCCTCCTCCCTTCTCCCATCTCCCCTCCTCCAGCCGCATCTCCCTCTCCCCTGCTGGCCACCACGCCTCCCCCCGTCGAGCTGACCACCGTGCGCCTCGCTGAGCCAGCCACCGTGCACTCATGCTAGTCTTTACCAGCCACTGTGCGTCCTCGTTGACCTCCATCCAGTGACCACACTGCCTCGGTGCCCATGTCCATGCCAGCGGCCTCCCTCGCACCGGCAGCCACTGCCTCCCACGTGGCGGCCTCCCTCATGCTGGCAGCCACCCTGCTCTAGCAGCCCCCCATGTGGCTGGCCACACGCAGCGCCCCTCCCCCCGCACCTGTAGACCCCACCGCACTGGTAGCCTAACCGCGTCGGTGGACCCTACCGTGCTGGTGGCTCTCTCGCACTATCCCTGGCCGGCCACTGCAACCCTTATTTTATGGGTAATCGAGTATAACCGTGGGTGTACGGCACCCATGGGTAATAGGTATGGGCATGAGTTTATACCCGTCAAGGGTAAAGGGTTCATGTACGGGTATTTTTCGTGTGTATGGGTATGGGTATGGGTATGGGTATGTACTACACGTACCCGTGGTACCCGATTGCCACCCCTGATCTCTCCTTTCCTCAGCCCAGCGCCGCAAGTTCCTCCCACTCCTGGACATGCACCCTCTGCCCAGCGCCCAGTCCACCGCCGTTGCTCCTGGCCACCCTCTCCTCCTTCCTCTCCGTCGCTAACCCTGGTGCCCAGCCCGACCACCGTTGAAGGAATCAAGAGAAGGGGAGAAGAGGAAAGGGCTTTTGGTAATGCTGGACCTAGAGTGGAAGGCGGGGCAGCAGGGCGATGGGGCACTGGGCGGGGTACCGAGCAGGAGTGTGAGACTCTGTCGAGGGAAGGTGGCTCTGGCCGAACTGTAGGGGGGCACCCTCCTTGCCCCCAGTGTTTTCGTCACTAATCTTGAGCTCTTGCCTGACTTGCTCCATGAGTTTCTTTCAAGTGTATGAAATTTACAAGATTTTCACATAAATTGTTTCAATTTTCTCTAAAAGTCCTCCAAAATTTATTCAATCCAAAGAGTTTAATCTTTGATTTTTATTAACTAGGTTTGGTAGGAATGACATTTGACTAGACATATCCTTAATTTGTTTTACAAACTAAAGTACTAGAGCTAGTGAATAATCTGAAGTAGATGTGCTATGTAAGTGAGAAATGTGATATAGCAATTTATGCTTTGATATAGATGGTGGATAAACGCTGTTTGCTAGAGTGGTGAGGGAACCATTCGAAATCAAAGAGGTCTATCGATGGCGAAATCGATGAATAGACTTTAGGGACTCATACTGCTCAAAAAATTTGGCATTGTTGATGTAGAGCTCTGTTAGGACACATGCACTACATGAAACTAAATTGGTGTATCCATCCATGGTTAAATTTAACAACTTTAGGATCAATGAAGAGCTTTCCTTGAGCTAAATGGAGCCACCGAATGAAATTAATCTTTATTGGGCTACTAAAAGATCATGATGTGCCAAGTTTTCGTATACAAAATGCTTGGAGTACGGAGGCATGGACAAACATTGTATGTCAACTAAATCAAAAGTTTGTCTTATCATTTACTCTTTCTCAAGTAAAACAAAAGGAGCAAGATTTGAAGAAAGATTATCATAGCGTGAAAGGATTGTTGGATGAGAGTGGTTTTGGATGGGATAGCAAGAGAAATATGGTGGATGCACCAGATAATGGTTGGAACAGTTTTACTGCTAGCAAGAACAGTAAGGATGCCCTCCAATGGCGTGATAAGTCATTTCCATATTTCAAAGAATTGAATCCTCTCTATGATGGTGAATTTTTTATATGTTTCCCTTTAATTATGATTTGTCTTGGTGTTATAGCCAAGTTTTTTTAATTTGATATGTACTTCTATAATAGATCATTACGCTGAAGGAAGGACTTGCCATCGTATGGATCAATATGCTTCCAAGTCAAAGAGTGTAGCAATCCTCTCCTTGAATACAGTGCAAGTGACTGACATATACCACTCAACATCACCTACTACACAAGCTCAAGCTCTAGATTATATATATTTTCAATTTCCCTTAGAAGAAGAGGTTCATGAGGTCAACCTTAATTTTTTCAGCATTCATCTACTCCTATTCAACAAACACAATCCCCATCAAGCTCCAAACATATACCTTTGGAGAAACCAAACAACAAGCGTGGCAAAACAAAGAAAAGCAAACCAACCAACCTCGATGATGATGGATTTCATGAGAGGTACCTGAAACTAAAGAAGGAAGAAATAGATACATTTGCGGCTATTGAGGAGAAGGAATTGGATGATCCATACAACATTAACAAGTGCATCACAATAATCGAAGGACTAAATAGTTTACATGTGGGCGATATGCTTAAGGCATCAGATATTTTCAAAAACAAGGAAAACAAGGAAGTTTTCCTGTCATTTTCTAGTGATGCATTGCAACTGGCTTAGATTAAAAGAGAGATTGCGCGTAGTGAAACATATGATCGAAATTAGAAATTTTTTCCTCATGATGCATCATCAGAATTCAACTTTTGCAAGTGATGCACTTCTAGAATTAGAACCCTTACTTTTGTTTAGTCAAATCTAACTCTGACCTACATGGTTACTGTCTATAGAACCTACAAGGACTAGTCATAGTAGTTGTATGCCATATTACTGTAGTACATATGCTAAGATCTACGTGCTATATATTGAGCCCACATCTGTTGTGCTATATTATCTCACTTTTGATTACCAACTTCTCTAGAGTAATTAAATGCTTGTATATCACCATTATAATTGTCGTCTCCATTTGGCACATCAACGATCTGCGCTTGATCAATCTCCACAGTTGCATTATTAGGCCATGATATATCTCAATTGTGCAGACGCATGAAATTGTCTCTTAGTATATGAAATCTCATTTTTAGTATACCGATGGTTCTCTCAATATTATTCTGGAGTTATGCATGGCGAAGATTGAATAATTCTTTGTAATCTCGTGGTTTTTGATAAGCTCTTCCTTATTCTTGAAGATGGTATCTGGTACCACGATATGTTGCAAGAAATTATGGTGTATTTGCATAACCAGCATCTACGAGATAAAATCTACCATAAGGTACATCAAAACTGTGGTTTAGTGCATCTTGTAGAACTCTTGCATCTGAAGCTGATCCCTCCAATCTAGCATGCACATGCACAAACTTCAAATCAAAGTCACTAGCAACCATTATATTTTGCGAGAGTGTTTGCTTCCTACTTCTGTATGGCTCTTGTTTTTGTAATGGAAGGATCATCAGAATATGTGTATTGTCTATAGCACCGATGTAATCCTACATCAACCATAAATACATTTATTATGCAATCTTGTTTGCATGATTCTTGCTAGAACTTAAATAATCTAAATACATGCATACCTCAAAAAGGGTAAAATTATGATCTTCTCAAGATTGGATGTGGATTTAAGGAAGGTGGATGTATGTAGACACATGTGAGTTGTGTGATTACATCAAGCACTGCTTTAAAATGCCGACTATTTTTTTATCCACTATGTTGAAACCAATCTTGCAAAGTTTCATTACTTACATTTTTTGATATAGCATATAAGAATATAACAACTCGCTCTTCCATTGGGACAACCCTTGAATCAGCAAGGAGATTTTTACAACTTATCAACCAAAGCTTGAAAAATTGCAACTTCCACGCGGAAGTGTTTCTTGCTTAGGATCTCATGCACTGATAAAATTTCACTAACACGACATGCTCCTAACATTTTTCATGTGTGCATTGGTCTAGGGATGGTTGTGATGACTCTCCTAAAGTAGGAAGAACAAATAAAACAAACTCATCATCGTTGTATGATCTACGACGATAGCTCGAATCCATGTTAAACAAGCCAAAACAGGTGCAGACAAAACATCGCATGAAAAACCATTTTGTCAGTAATACATGAAAAAACATTTTGTCAGTAATACATGATTAAGGATCTGTTTGGTATAGCTCTAACTCTAAGATTCATGCTGGATCTACAATCTATATGGTATAATAGAATAGTTAAATATTTTATTTTTAGTTCAAAATAAAAATTAGATTGTTCAACTAAATATCTTCAATCCATCCACGGCTCTAGATCTAGGATTTCTTAGAGCTAGGTTTGACCAGCTCTAAAAATTTCTGGATCTAAAGCTGTACCAAACGGGGTCTAATATTGATTTCTTGTATAAGGGTAACCACCTTTCGGTGCTTGAAACGCTAAACAGATGGACCAAATGGTTAGGAGGAATAAGCTAGCAGTAATACATTCTAAATAAAATTAGAAATATATCACTCCAGCTGGCAACTGCATAGAGTGCCACGTAGCTTCCTATGACTATGAGCCACGTGGCCGCGCAAATGCAAGAGAAGAAACAAAGAAGAGAGATTTCGTTGGGGGAAAATTGCGGAAAACCCTAGCTGCTGGACATGGCGACAGCCGAGGTGACCGGCGAGGCGGCGGCGGAGGAGGAGCGGGACTGGTCGGATATGACCCCGTTGTGCCTGGCGGAGGCGTTCTCGCGGCTGCGCCTGGAGGACCTGTGGCGCGGAGCCATGGTGTGCTGCCGCTCGTGGCGGGACGCCGCGCGCTCCCGCCCGGCGCTCTTCGTGGCGCTCAACCTCGAGCCGACCTTCGCGGCCGTCCGAGCCGACGCTGCTGACTGGTGGACGCCCGCCTTCCAGCGCCGCGTCGACGCAATGCTCCGCTCCAGCGCCTCGCTCGCCGAGGGGGAGCTCCAGGAGGTCCGTGTCAGGCACTGCTCCGACGACGCCCTCGCCTTCGCCGCCGAAAGGTGCGTGCAAATTTTTTCTTTTTGACCTTTTGTATACGTGAACAGTGGTATTTCCTTCGAAATTAGTAGAGGCGCATGAAGTTTTTTCTTCCTCAATTAGAATATTAAATTTTGTGTAGAATTTTTTCCGTAAGTTATTTTTGGGACCAACAAATACGGTCATATCAAGGAAGGATCTTGATCTTCTTAGACCTTTGAGATCAAAGCCAGATGATGCACATATTTTGGATCCGTACAATGGCTGTATGCAGTATGCACAATTGTTCATTGTTCATTTGTCATTCGTCTTTCTGGCCTAACTCTTAGAATTTGTATTAGTTACTGACAGTTGTCATAATTGGCTTTGTTTCCTGCAATATGCATTTAATCCCTGTTTCTTCTTAGTCCTTGAATCTATTTTCTTTAACCTTGAGTAAGCATTTTATTTGTAATTCTGCAGAAATTAACATACTTTAAATAAAAATTCCATTCGTAACGATAAAATTTGGCTTGCTTATTTGAACTAATGTGTTGACTTACAGTTAAAAACAATTTAAAGTGATATACTTGAAGTGAGTAGCAGTAGATAGGTGTGTCTTACTATTCTAATGATGGAGGCATGGAGACACAAATATATGGGAACATGTACTGAAGGTCATAATACAATTCTTGAGTCGCATGATTGTGATGTTATTTCGCTTTGAATGATGAGTTCTTCGAAAGACCTCCCACTCTTTTTTATTCCTCCAGAGAACCAACAGCGTGAGATACTGTAGCTGTTGGTGAGCTAGATTTTCTTCCTTTTTTATCTGACTGGTTGCATCACG
The DNA here is from genome assembly GCA_000418225.1 of Zizania latifolia. Classification (NCBI taxonomy): domain Eukaryota; kingdom Viridiplantae; phylum Streptophyta; class Magnoliopsida; order Poales; family Poaceae; genus Zizania; species Zizania latifolia. Next base: position 149,851 of record KE372860.1, on the reverse strand, counting down.
ATCAAGCAAAACAAGGGGGCATTTTGTACTTAAGAATTTGCAAAGAGATGTACACAATTAGATTTATAGCGTAATTTACTGAAATTGTGCTGCTTTGTAGCAATTAACTTCTTTAGAAACTCATATTCTTTTAACACTCAGATAATAAGTACACTAAGTTTGTTTCTGTTAATATATATCTGAAATTCATTTAGCAAAATACATGCAGAACCAACCAATGCATTAGCTGTTAGTGTTTAATTGTGATTAACCGTTTGAATGCTTCAGTGTTTCTACATCATTTTCGTAAAAACATCTTACTCGGATTTTACTTTGAGCTTGCCATTTTCCAAGCTGCATTATCTTGCTACGAGCGAGGCATTCTCTTAGCTAGTGGCTAACCTTGTTAAAAATGCAGCAGTCTAGTTCATTTTCACAGCTCAGTACTATACCACCAATTTGTTTGTATAACGTCCTTGGTTCATTAAATTTGAGCCAACCATTTCATCTGCAATCAAGCTTGGAAATTTGTCTGGTAAATTTGGGTCATACAAAACAAAAGTTGAGGCAATATGTCTCTTGACTATCCATCCTTTAAGGATTTGACTTGTTGCAGATCGCAAACGACGCAAAGTTTCCTTATGTGTATTACATAGGACAGCAAACAACAAATAGCCAGAATAAAAAAGTATGTGCCTGTTGGGAACAGGAGCAAGGTAAATGAGATGCAACATCGGGTTTAAGATTTGTGCATAAGAACAAAATCAAACAGGCAAACAGTAGTAATTTAACATACACCATTGCTTTTTACAGGAAGTTGAGGTGTACTACTCGCAATGCATAATTTTTTTGAAACTAATGCATAACGTATTTGTTTTTCACTTTTTTCTCATGATAAAATGGAAAAACTGAACATATCTGATCAAACAATTTATCCAAGATCTATAAATCCTGCACGCGTTTGCTCACATAAGGCCCACAGGCTGAGGACAGGACTCTAGCTTGCTGTTGATCATCAGCCAATGATGCTTCATTTTTCCCTTTATTTCCCACCTTTCCTTTGGACAAGGCATTGTGTATCTTCTTTTTCCTTTTTTAAGTCTCTGGCTCACCTGGAAGGAACTAGCATCAGTAGTAGTTTCGTTCTTGGGTTTGGTTTTCGTTTGGGCATATTTATCAGCTGTTTGTATTGTTGCTTGTAATATTGACATAGTCATCTATTCTATAATTTTTCAACTGTTTGTATTGTTGCATGTAAACTTTTAATATTTTTAGTGCATGCATATCTGTCATTAGCTTTTTCTGTAAATACATATGAGTGTTGCTGTGCCGCCTGTGCGTGTTTTACTGAATCTCTGTTTAATAAGTTATTCGCCAGCATTTCAGTAATGGGTACACTTAAGTTGGTGTGGTCGTTTTGTTGTGCTTGTTTTTCAAACTTCTATGGAAAATCTTCTTCTTCAAAGCCTTTCAATCACAACTCCCAAGCAAGTTGGGGTAGGCTAGAGTTGAAACCTAATCTTGGGTTTCTACTCCATTTGAGTTGCTAGGTTTTCCATTGGTTCACCAAGCCTATCACAACCTTTTAGGGGAAAGGGACCCTCCCTCCTCCTTTACCTGAGCTTGGGACCTGCTATATTGAGACAACATAGGTGGAGTTAAACTTCTATGGAAAACCATTTTGTGAAAAATCTAGTAGTCTGTTTGCTACATTAGATTAAAATTATTTAAATTCAATTTCCAATGGTTGTCTATCTCACACTTGCAGTCATTTGATCTGTTATTTGGAAACTGTAATATTATGGTCTTTGGCTCACTTGAACGTGAGTGGAGAATGGAGGAAATTTATTTCTTTGTGTGAGCACAATGGTTATGACTTATGAGTTGCCTCACTTTCCCTCTTTGCACGCCGTGAGAGTTGTGCCCAACCAACAGTTGTGATGCTCTGAGCTGATGTAGAGATAAGGATATCTTTTATTGGAGTAGCTAAGCTGAGCCTGTTCTCCTCGAATTAGCTTATTTATTTTGGGAACTTAAAAAAACATGTTAAACCTGATAGCCAGGGATCAGTTTTTCATTACATACAAACCAATCCAATATGAGAGTGTACTTAACAAAACTCATCTCCTAAACACCTTTATTTATGTTTCCCGGGCATGCACAAAATGGCAAAACCTGTTTTAGTTGTCAACTCTGCTTTGTGCCTATATCCATGCTGCTCCATGATACTTATAGTATGACCAAAAATAAGTCCAAAACAAAGAATATCTTCGCTTGCAACATTGTTTAAGGGAAAAAAGATGACCAAACAGTAAAAAGAAAGAAAACGGTTCAACCAAGCGATGTTATGATATTCCACCACAATAACAGGCAAAGCCATACTTGTAGTTAAAATACTGGTATTTTATTTCCATTTTCCAGCTAATATATGGTGTAATTGAAAATATTTAATTATTGATATTGCCTTAGCCCTTAGCACAGAATGGCTCTTCCCGCTTCTTGATCAACTGCCTTGAATTCAACGTATGATGATCCTAAGGCTTCTGTGGTATATTTGGCATGAACACAATGATACTGTTCATGACAAGCCTATGGCGCCAATTGAAGCACCTATATGTTTCCTGTTGAACTACGTGGACCCATTCCTGGAAATCATACAGGCTGATGCAGTGAAAGCATGTGCTTTCCTATAATCTGGAGAAGTGCTCACTGCTCAGCACAGAATGAAACCAACAAGGTGACCGTGAAACAACATAACACCCACTGCCCACTGGCAGGGCAAAATGCCAAAACTGAAAGTGGATGGTCACTTTATCCAGAAGGATGGCAGCGGGTTCGGGGCCACAGCCTGATGGAGTTTGCAGGGCTGTCTGCAAGGAGGGTGCTCACGTTGGCCCTTCAGTGGGTACTTCATACTCCTACCGATCATCATGGAGAATGCTTGTACCATGGTGATTTGTGTTAAGGAGACTAATGAAGAGGATAGATCTAGTATCTCTTTTCTGACTAAAGAAGCAAAGTCATTAGACCCAGACTGGATGTCAATGTGTCCATAGCATCGGTCAATGGGTCACCAGTCTGACTGCTTGGTCACTGGTTGGATCGCATGCGCCATATGGTACTTTGCAACTTATTTTAGAATACATTTATAGCTCAAAACAAGAAAGCCACATAGTCCATTTGACTTGGCCATGCTTGTCTCAAGCAGGAAGTCTTGTGTTCTAACCCAAGCATGGCATGCACATTTTGAGAAATAGAACAATCCACTGTGGTGGCCTGTGGGTCCCGTATCTGATGCTTAGGTTGCTGATTCGTTGCCTGGTTCAATGGAACAACCTGTCTCGGTTGGCCAGCTCAAAGAAAAAAAACAGTGGTTGAACCAGAATTTCCCACATGAATTGATTAAACGGTCTTGTTGACTGGACCGGCTCTGTTTAGTTCCATCTCTTTGCTTGAATTTTACATGTCATTTTGATTTATGATTGAGTTCCTCTAGGACAATTTTGCATAATTTGGCCTTTTTCTAAACAAAATTTCAAAATAGACCCATCCTGAAACTACTTCTAGGAATGGATCTTTTCAGTGCCAGAGAATCTACTAGTGGATGACTGCCACAACACAGAGGTTAGCGCCTGTCATCATTGACATTGAGCTTGTGCAGCCCAGCGTCACCCATTTTGGCCGTGAGCTGCTGCTGACCTGGCAGCGCCCGCGACATGCCACATAGTTCAGTGTGAATGATCTTGGCGCTGAGACATACAACCTTGTCACCACTAGTAAAAATGCTCCATTTCTATAATTAAATTCAGATCGGGTCCATTTTATTAATTATTTAGAGCAAAGGCTAGAACATACAAAGTTGGTCCTCTTCGCTTAGATTTTAAATGTCATTATGAGTGAGTAATTCGAGTGCCATCTCTTGCCTTGGATTCTATTGTTCTTATTTCATTCATTCGCAGGTCCCCGAAGCTCAGTATTCTTTCCATCAGAAGCAGCCCAGGTGTAAGTGATCGATCGATGCTCACTGTTGCATTGTGCTGTCCTATGCTTACTGAATTGGACATCAGCTACTGCCATGAGGTTTCATACAAGTCACTAGAGGTGATTGGTCAGAACTGCCCTAACCTCACTGTTCTCAATCGAAACATATTCAATTGGCTGGATTCATCCGAGCATGTTGGCATAGTTCCTGATGCTTATCTAAGAAATTGCCCTGAAGATGGTGACAGGGAAGCCATCGCAATTTCGAAGTTCATGCAAAAGTTGAAGCATCTCATAATTAGGTTCTCAAAGTTATCTGTTGTTGGCCTCAACGCAATCTCAGTAGGATGCAAGGAATTGGAGGTTCTTGACTTGTTTGGCTGTGCAAATTTGACAAGCAGGGGAATAGAACAAGCTACTTCTAATCTGAAGAATCTGAACAAACTAGAGAAGCCCAACTTTTTCATTCCCAGGTCTTCCTTTCACATGGGGAGGTATGGTCACTGGCAGCTATACGATGAAAGGTTCCAGACAAATGTATTCCAGATATAAAAGCAGCCTCAAGGTTAAGGATTACCTCAGGTGTTCCTTAACTGTTTGTTCACATTGACCTATGACTTATTAGTAATATGAATGCTGTATGTATGTGTTTAGGAGAATGATGACAATAGTGCCTTATATTATGCTTCAGTTGTTTATATAGTTCTACAATAATAAGCCATTATTTTATCTGTAACTAATTTTCTAAGCTTATGAATATCTGGAGTTCTAGACCTCTTGGCTTCTATGTTTTAAGAAGATAGCTGATATGTGTTTATGCAACATCTGAAATCAAAGTCATTCTGTACGAAGAATAGACGCGCACCGGACCATCGTCAGTTGCAACCACCGTGAAGTGTGCATTTGTGTTATCTTCAGATCCCTGGTCCTTGTTGATCCTGGAATAATAGCATCTTCACAACATGTTTTGTTTATTCGATGCTGATTTACAGCACTTTTTAAGCATGGCTGTCAACCCTGTTGCCGTTTGCTTCATTTGATTCTTGTCATGTTCATGTGCAAAACAGATACGATATCCATTATTATATGGACAGATAACGCATTGCCTTTCGTTCAGTTGGGATCTCAAATCTGGTATTTTGCTAGGTTTGTCGGAGCATCTCCATCTTGTGTAACAGAAATAAAAAATGGAGGGCGTGCTGAAATGATCGAAATTAACTGCCTTTCTTTGTCTGAATATAACAGGAAATGCCTCTCTTTTTCTGAAATCTCTCCTGAAAAGAACCACATTTACCTTCCCCTCCAATCTGTAGCATCACATCCCTTTCAGGCTTTCAGGATGATCATGAACATGAAAACAAAGTCTTTCTTCCAAAATGCTGATGAGAACCAAGTAGTGAGATAGTGATTTTGTTGCATATGTTGTAAGAAATTTGTTTGGTATCTGGCCATCCTTTTCGTGCTACCCTTGTTCTGCAGTTCTGCTGCAATTTGTGGCCTAAAAGGACCCTTCACTATTAAACAATATATCTCAAAGGGAAGGCCACAGTTTTTGTGTTTGGACCTTTCTGCAGTCACAGACAAAAGATGAACACGAATTTCTGAATTCACAAATTACAGTCTGCCACAATCTCGTGGGTGAGATCTGGCGACCCTGGTCCATGCAAGAACATCATTAGAGAAAAGCAATGGGCACAAACACATGGCATAATCTTCTCTGATTAAACCATTAGACCTGAACTAAACCATGAATCCGGATTTATCAGCTAAAAGAGGGAGTGACAAGGGCATAAAGCACCTCCACTTCATAACCTTTTTTCAGAGTTCTCCAAAGAAACCAAAGAGAATTTGTTCTTATCTTTAGTAGCCACCCTACACTGAAGGAGCTATAAGAAGAAGAGCCTACACACACACATTCCACATAGTAGTTTCTTCTGCTGATCAGTCCATTTCAAGATGAAGAGAACCTTTCTTGCTCTCCTCTTCCTCCTCACTCTTGCCTCCCAGGGCACATGGTGTAAAGCTGAGAGAAGACACAAGATTAATGGTGCTCACTTGAGGCCTCATCTCCAGGTGGAAGAATTGCATGGTCAGTGATCCCTCTGTTGCTTTACTCTTTCTTGATGGATGATTCTTTCTTTCTAGAGAACTGAATTTCTGGTACTAATCTTCGGAAGAATCGAACTTTTGTTTTGTTCTGAAATCTCTGGTACTAGTCACTGAAGGCAAGAGGCTGTTGGAGATTCAGATACCCAGGAAGCTTGGGCTTGCAGACGGCCACACACACAAGCTTCCCATGAG
>KE372860.1:102456-122022 GCA_000418225.1 Zizania latifolia | reverse complement strand
AGTTTCCTATCTGCTAGCTGGCTTGGTTCCTTAGTTTGCCAGATTAGTTATGGTTATTTTAGTATCAGATCTTTAGGAGATAATATCTAGATCTTTAGCCTTATCTGCTAGCTGATTGAATCCTAGTAGGATTCAGGGTATTTTCCCTATATATGTAACAGCACTTTGAAGGAATAAAGGCAGACAAGGTTTAATCTATTTTCTCACCACGTTCTCTCCTTCTCATCCTATTCTCTAGTTATCCAATTGTTCCGGCAATAGCAGCAATCACGGAGAGCTCCGATCAGCACCCACCGGTGACCGGAGTTCCTATGAAGCATCGCTATCCCTTGCGATCACAACCAGCGGCTCATATCACCACAGTAGCAAAATTTTTGGGTATCAAAATAAACAGTGAGGCAAGTAGCATCAGCGGAAGCCTAGGGAACATGCTTTTTAACAATATCAAAACAAACAGTGAGGCAAGCAAAACCAGACTACAGGCTTGTTTCAGAATCAAACGAGACTACAAGGGACAGAATCAAACTTTAAAGACCATTTCAACAGCGCAGAGAAAAATAGAAGATAGCTGGACCAAAAGAAAGCCTTAAAATGTAACAAAGTCACATTAATGTACAATAAGCATAAAGGTTAAGTTGTTACTACTAACCTCAGATTCTTCAGTGTAGTTCTTCGAATCTTCTGAGCGCTCATTTCCCTGCAAACATAAGAAATTTGATCAATAGATGCTTAGCACCAGCAGCTGCAAGCCACCTGAGTTCTAATAATACTGTGGCCTTTTTTATAACTTATCAAAATAACTAGAGCACAAAGCAGGAGTCTGATCAACCAAATGAAGGACAAGTCAAAGAAAAATATGCTGAAACACAACAGGCAGCAGAAAACATTATTGAAAACTTGGTACAAACCAAGAACAAAACAAGACATACCATATCCTTAGTCTACATAAGATTTGTTCTCCAAGGCACCAAATACTAAAATCAGTAGATACACTAAACAAATCTTGCATCTCAGCCAAAAAGGCATTCTGGCCAATTACAGGCAATTACCCCTTCAGAAGTTTTTACATGCTTACACCAATTAACAGGCAATCCATGACAACATATAACTCAAATGATCATATCAAAAGCGCCAAAAAGAGGATTTCTATGCAAATACACATATTAATCTTATCCGAATGATATTATTATTGTGTCATGGGTGTTGGGCTAGGGTTTTGGGCCAGGGCCTAGCCCAGCCGTGGGAACAGTACCCGCGCGGGCACTGTAGCGTGAACAGTACCCGCCAGGTACTATAGCATGAATTAGGGTAAGAGTTATATTTAGGAATAATATGTATAGGATTAGATCTTCAAGAGTCCTGTTTAGATTATATTGCTATCTTTAGAGATTATGTCAAGAAGAGTCCTAGTAGGATTAGTTTATATCAAGAAGAGTCCTAGTACGATTAGCTATATGGATGTAATATAAATATGCCTTCAGGCTGAATATAATAAAGCATCCAAAATTAGATTAAAACAGGTCAAGTTAGAACCCTACCTCGCCGGCGCGGAGACCACCGCACCAACGAGGCTAGGGGCCAAATCTGGCACTGTCTTCCAAGAAATATCGCTACACGTGACATATTGCTGCTGTGGACACAACTTGTCGAGACATGGAACTTACAAGAACATTAGTTAGCTGGATGGTTGTTTGAGGATTATCTAGCTTTTTGTTCTTGTAAAAGAGTAACAAAATGGTAAGTTGGTAACAGTGCTGACAAAGAGAAACTGAATGATGTACCTTAAGACCAGAATTTACATGTGACATTGATGGTCGCAGTTGCATCACTGCATCAATATGATTCAAATGAACCTGCAAACAAGGCAAGAGATTAGTTCAATTCAATGAATAGAGTGTGTAAACCATGAATTACATTTTGTTACATAACAAGGACAAGAAGATATTCAGGGAAAACAAAGTCATTATCTATAGTTTGCATTGGAATTTTTTCAATGATTGTAACAACAAACAAGTACTACCTTTTGACTGGCATGTACATCAGTTTCCTGTTCCCACAGAATAATTGTTTGAACATATTCCTACTGGCATCACCAGAGAGCCTGATTGATGTGTGACAAGCAACCAGGAATCACATAATCCAGGGACTCACTTATGAATGGTTCATTTCTTTTGACAGGGAGATAGGAACTAAAACACAAGCAAAGAACTAATCACCACTCTAATTACACCACGACAGTTAAAAAGAAGAGTCAACAGTCCAAAGGCATCTACCGAATTCAGGTTTATGGTTTGTTTCAGTGTTCATTACAAATTTTACCTTAGTGTAGCATGCTACAGCTCCATAGACTACTCATAGGCAAGTGTAATTAACTGTTAACCTTACATCCTATTCTACAATTCCTTACCAAGTTGCCTCTAAGAACTCCAACTGCATAATCAGCCACATCAGCTGCTTTGGATGACGATAGTGTCTGGAAACAACATAAAATGCGGTGAAATACCAATAATACTAATTCACCTATGCCATACACGAAACACGCACACAAAAAATCATTTGCCTTGAAACTGAACTGTTAACCAATTAAGAACAGTAACTTAAACTAGCTTAACTACTAATATTATATTCTAGAACAAATTAGAACATAATGCAGAAAAATTTATTGGGCATGACAAAAGACAGCAATGTCTTATTATTCCAATTCTAACTAAAGTTATTCAACATCAATGATAGTTTTTGTGTACCCATGGATACCTCGATGTATAAAATCCACAATAATTTGATCACGTTGATCTCAGAAATTGATAATTTGTCATCTAGAATTCATTGCTTGTTTGACACGGCAAAGATTTGTTAAAAACACTTAAACTTGTTGGTATTTGAATGTTTACAGACTATGTTTTAAAATTCGTAGTTTAAAACTCTAAGAGAAGGTAACGACTACTAAAACTAACTAGATTCTGCACCTGAGCACAGATATGCCAAACTGGCCCACTGCGTGAATAACATGATTGAGGGTGTTCTGGCACAAACAAAAAAATTAAATAACCAGAAAGAATAAATGCAGTACCGAAAATCACTCAGATGGCAACACTGTGAAATATTTACTTCAGTCATGAACATACAGATTAACAGCAACAAAATGATATCAAGTTATTCCAAAAAAAGTTCCAAAACTAATAACACACTGAGAAATGCACACCACACATAAGTGTTTACTCCATACACAGCAAAGGAAAATCCTTGAAACGATTAATTCTGTAAAATTAAAAAAGGCAATACTCACTTGTTTTGATAATCTCAAAGGCGCAGACACCTCTGGGTCATAATTATCACACTCTGTATTGATATCCAAGTCTACTTCAACTTCAGAACTCAATGACTTTACACGGACCTAGAACAGTCATAGTCTCTTTAATGAAGTAATTGAGTAAATTAAATAATATAATATAAAGTTCCAATATAGGTATAGATCATATAAAAGAGAACAGTTAACAGGGCATGTACCTCCTTACATATTTCGTTTAGATCATATGGGCGCCAACACGGCCTCAGTGGATATTGCATAACGTAAAGCTGTGGAGTAGATGATAGAATTTAGTGTTAAGAAATATGATAAAAATAACATCTACCAACAGACTCCATCAAACTTGCAGCATATCTCAATTCAACCAGAAGGGAAATGCTCTAATGGCCAACAGTGTATTAACATTTAGACACTGTTGGGAAAAGGGTATATTTGGACTTCAAGAACATAGTGTCATAGTGTTTATCTTTTGAATAACTTAGTAGTGGAAAATGGAATCTGCTATTAGAAGATTCTCGAATGGTTCATATCAATTGTCTCCAACATAGAAACACACTACCTCTCATAAAATACCAAAAATTAAAAGACATAGATGAGTTTAAAATAAAAAGATTGTTCAATATATATGTCCATGATTAAAGATAAATAATTAACTGTTTTGGAGGCATTCACACAATAACCATCAGCCAAAGTAAGAGGCTACAATCAATCATCAACAGTATGACAACACAACGTAAAAGGACTGAATGATGATATCAACAGAATGATCAAATTGAATCTACCTAAAAATAAATGAACAGGCAAGGTGTTCCTTTCAAAAGGTTAAGATTGGAGAGCTGTCAGCCCAGACCTAGAGTTCAGAGAAAACTTGATAGTTGATATATGGCACAATGGAAGTGAAAACAAACAGAGCACATCACATAGAATGATAGAAATATGGTGTGTGTCTTCTATGCTGAATGTAGCATCAATCCATATAGTATAGATAAACAACCCACATGCGAGCCTCCAAACAAGAAACCTGCAGCACACTAAAAGAAGGAAGCAATTCCATTATCAAGTTCCAACCTAGATCAGTCAACCACCATCACCACATTTTGCAGCCGTGGCAGGGTAATCTGGTCGGTCCAACATGCTAGCAATAACAACTGGCACAATTTGCCTTACTAATAAGTAACAACTGACGGAATTCACCCTACGACACAAGGAGACGGGAGGTATTCTGCAGGCCATTACCATGGTGTCCTCATCGAAGGGCTTAGGCGTGAAGTACACATCAATCTCCCGCACCACGAAGTCCACCTCACCCTCTACCGCCTCCTCATCTCCCAGCCCTTCCGCGCTCGTGTTCGCGCCCGGACACACCTCGTCCACCTCCATCGCGTCCTCCTCCGGCGGCGCGGCGGCCTCGGCCTTGGGCTCCTCCTCGGGCTTGTGCTCCGCCTTGGGCTCGGGCTTCGGCCTCGGCTTTCCCTTGGCCCTGGGGCGGAAGCGGGTGGAGGGGGCGCCCGCGGCGGCGGCGGCGGCGGACGAGGCGGGTGCGTCGAGCGAGTCCAGGTCGGCCATGTCGATGTCGGCATCCATGTACGGGGGCTTGTCGTCGCCGGTCGCCATGGCCGCCGCGGCTCCTAGGGTTTCGTGGCGAGAGGGTTTGGAGTTTCGGGGTTTTGGAGGGAGGTTATGCGTGCGGGCTTGCGGCGATGGGGAAGCGGGGAAATCGGCTGGTCTGGTGCGGCCCAACCGTTTTCTCCTCGACTCTAAAATCAAAAATCTAATATGCAGCGATATTACTATATGTGTTTATATATTGTAGATTATAAATTTAAATTACACAAGAAACTAGTATTATATATATATATATATATATATATATATATATGAATCTTGTATGTATCATATATGTGTTTACATGTTGTAGATTATAAATTTAAATTACACAAGAAACTAATATTATATATATAAATGAATCTTATATGTATCATATAAGTGCTTATATGTTGTAGATTATAAATTTAAATTATACGAAAAACTAATATTACACACATATATATGAATCTTGTATGTATCCTAATGTGTTTATATGTTGTTGGCCTTCTTTCAATATACTTGATAAAAGAAATTTGTCATTTTTGTTGCAAAATCATCCATCAAGCGTATTTTTTTTCCGTTTGGCAAGAAGATCATATCAACAAAACATTCAGACGAGAAGCATAGAGAAACGAATATTGGCTACTAATAAGCTCGGATAGAGTAGAACCACACAGCGCAATACCACATATATTTGCGGGATCCGGCTCGTCTCAGAGGAACGTCAGCGTGACTTACCTCCTATTCACTCCCTTTTACTTGTTTTCATTGGGTGTTAACTTGCTTGCTAAGGTTAGCAAGTCTGGCCATGCGTAAAAACTGGTAACCGGAAACAAGGAGCAACATTTGATCTCTATTTTTTTAACATAAGTAAGTCTAAAAAAATTATGATAAAATTGGAAATAATAATAACACAAGAAAGAAACTTCTAATAATTTAAAACTTTAAGCTCCAAGTCTTATAAAAGTATGTGAAGATCAAAGATCAAAAATTCCTACAAGATCAAAAATTCCTACATCGTCAAGAACATAAATTGGCACAAAATAACAATTTGTTTCTAAAATTTTTGAACATGCAAGACAATTAAAATTGCAAAAAATTATACCGTCCATATTGTAGCTCTGAATGAACACAGCTCAGCAAGCAAACAGGGGGTAAGCAGGAGGTAAGTCACGGCGTCTGGAACGTCAGAGGAGCTGCCCAGAGCTGTACCAATGTTTTGGAGGCCTGAAAATGAAAGGCTTTAAAATATAAGCATCTAAAAATGAAATTAGAAATAATCAACGCTATTTCAAACTGTTAATGGGTTGGTCCGCCTATTCTGCTCCGTCGGCCCAACAGCGTGCACGCAAGAAGCAACCAAAAAACGAGAAAAATTGCTAGCGCTAGATCAAAGCTGGACCTTCGGTTTATTCCAGAACATATAGAGATGGCAATGAGTACCCGATACCCGTTTATCCGTGGGTAATTACCCTATTAGAGGACGGGTATGAGGATAAATTAATATCCACGGATATATATATATGGGAAAAAAGTTATACCCGTCGGGTAAATGTGTACGGGTACGGAAAAGCACTACACATACCCGTTTACCCGCATACCCGGATATATATATAACATAGTGGGCCAAATTTATAAAAAGCCCATAACAATATAAACCCTAAACATTGTTTATTGATTTATTCCACCAGCCACCTATGCCTTGCGCTCCCTGGAAGTATTCACGCCGCCGCCAAAACGCCTTTCACATCTCCAACGCTATGTCGTCATTGCCCCATGCCCCCATCTTGCCGTTCTCCAGTGCGCCGCCGCCCTCTAGTGCGTTGGCAGCCCTCCGTTCATCTCCCGGTGTGGTGCCGCCCCTGCCGCCTCACCGCCCTCCACTCCTACATCGCCGCCCTACCCCACCGCCCTCCGGTGCCACGCCGCACTGCCCCGTCGCCCTCCGATGCCACGCCGTACTGCCCCGCCGTCCTCCGCTCCTTTGTCGTTGCCCCGCCCCACCGCTCTTTGCTCCTGCATTGCCGCGCCGCCTTGCCGCCCTCCGGTGCCACGCCGCCTCACCATCCCCCGATTTTGGCCTTTATGCTTCCGGGCACAACTGCGGCTATGGGTACCCAACGGGTACCAAATACCCACGCGAGTACGGATATGGGGAAAGATTCATACCCGTGGCTGGGTACGGGTACGAGTACGGGTATGGGTTCATTCAGTCAGGTACGGGTATGAGTAGACAGTACCCATGAGTATTCTACCCGTTGCCATCCCTAAGAACATGTTATCTGTTGCGCTAAGGAGAGCTTTGTGCCATATTTCAATTTTTTCGCCGTAAAATCCCAGGGCTCAACCCTGGACAGGCGATGGGGGCTAAATTTTTGAGGCGCTGAACAGTCACACCGAATGTTCCCCTAATATACAGCCCTGCAAGTGCCTAACACAACATAACTTTGCATAATTCTACGATCATTGTCACACGTGCTAAAGCCAAAATACTCTTCAGCTTGGTCATGACGTACTGGTAGGGATGGCAATAGTTTTATAACCGATAGATACTTACCACCCATACTTAAATTCTATCTGTTAATAAACTTATATACTATATATGTAGGTACAACTTCGTGCCTATACACATGTCCATGTGAATAATAGATACCCTTAGACCACGGGTCATTCATACCCAAGTATATATGTTGTATGTAGCATAAACTATGTGACTATATATATGAGTAGCATAAACTATGTGACTATATATATGAGTAGCATAAACTATGTGACTATATATAACAAATAAAAATATATGCAGCAACATAAGACAAAAATGCAAGAGTGCATTGTATAATAAAGTGTCCAAGTGTTCAACTTATAATTAAATCAAACCATCACCAGCACCACATGTAGGCATATAACAGTGGAAACATACAGTCAACTCATCCACACTAACCCACTTGGCCACTCCCACTAGCCACCACAATACCAAGGCAGCCACACCACAAACCACACCTAGGGATGGAAATAAGTAAAATATCAATGGGTATAACGTGCTCGTATCCATACCCAACATAAGAAAATTATACTTGTACTCGTACCTGCTCACAGATATAAATTCTTCCCTATGCGCGTACTTGCACGAGTATTTAATACCCGACAGATGCTCATCTTGAGGTACAAAACATACAAATAAGCCAACAAATACCTAATTACCTGCTTGGTGGTCAACAGGCGGGAGGAAGGGACGATGATGCCATGGCGGTCGCAAGAGTTAATGGGTGCATCTGCGTCCCCCCATTTCACCCTCGTCATCCCCTCTTGCTCTATACCCTTTAGTGTAAGCATGTCTAGGAGCTCACCCTTGAGTTCCATGACCCTAGGTTCACGCGCTCGTCTAGCCTCCTCAGCCTAGAATTGAAGAGGGAATTCCATATGTACCCCAAAAATTGGAACACCTCTAGAAAAATGTCCTAAAGTTGAGCAGATTCGTAAAAAAGCCATGTATTTGCTTTCACACTTTTACCATTTTTGTAATTAACAGAGATTTCCATATTTTTTATATTTTCTCACACTTTTTGGATGATTTTACCCCAAGCCTGGTTTAGTCACCATCACGTCACTTGGATTTCCCTTATTCCAAAAAATCCCACACATCCACGAGCTCACAACGGTCTCTCCACAACAGCAGTGGTGATGTCTTTCGCTCCTATTCCACCATTGCCCTGGTCGTTGACATAGAGCAACAATGTTTGTCGGTAGTGTGACTACATCCACGTCCTAGGTGGGCGCTAGGCCTACCGATGTGGTTTGGATTGAAATTCAAATTTTAATATCAAAATTTTTTGAATTCCAAAGATGCTACAAATAGTAAGTGATTTATTACGATTTTTGGTGAATTTATTTTTTAAAAATATTCAAATTTGAATTAGTTTTATAGCACAACAAGATCGTTAAAAACAAAGAAGCCCTTTCACGCAAGTGCATTTGGGAGCTCATCCTCAAAGTTCGTGCACTCGTCCAACCTCCTCGGCTCGAAATTGAAGAAGTCCATCTTCCTTGAATTATTTATCGAGCACATAACCTCTCCACCTTTATGTACCTTAGCCTCTTTACTTTTTTGTATAAACATCTTCTTGTTTTTTTTTTCCTCCAGGCAGAGTGTGTGCCCCTTATTTCAATATATTTGTGAATGATTGTGAAGTTGCTTGAGATGAAGTGTCCCACAGAAGTATAGCTGAATTATTGTTTATGGAACAACATGGTTTGGGTGCAGGCTGTTCTCACTGACACTACACCAATCAAATTAGTTGTAAGCACAACTTTCTAGTTTTCTCATTTTCCCTTGACCAATATGTTGTTAGTTATTTAATGTCTACAGAGGATGTTCCATAGCGAGTATGTACTAGCCATCTCTTGTCAAGTATAAAGTTATGATTCTATAGGAACTGACACCACGTAAAACCATCCATCCATGATGTATTTTCTATGGTGGATAATTACGAGCCGTCTAACGGTTCACAAAATGACTGTATAGGATAAGGCCATAGAAGCCCAGTGAGGATGACCCATCATAAATGGAACGTCATTTGTGACGGTTGGAAGATTATGCCCATCATAATTTATTTGTTGGTCATAACTAGCATCTACTATAGATGATGACCCATCTAATAACAAGCTGTAATATTCGACTCGTCATAGATAACACATGTTATATGTGGCGATTCATTATTATGACCCATCGTAGATAACGAATCATTTATGGCAGGTGGCCGCCACAGATGAGTCATTTAACATATTTTAGAAAGAGACTAGTTGGTTTATGTACACTTCATTATTTAAATGTTTAGATGCATTAATTTAATGTTAAACATTGATAAACGACTTTAAACATTTTTTTATTTGAAAATCTTCACATATTTTTTTGTGAAAAATACACCATTTAAAAACTTGAGAAGCTTGTCCAAACTTAAGCTATAAGCCAAGCCTAAAACAAAACAAGACAAACTATTACTCTCCTTTTCCTCTGCTATGGACACAACCCACCACACTTTCTTCAGAAACGTGCTTGAACTTAAGCTATAAGCTTAGAGAAAACTATTGTTCCCCTTTACCTTTACCTCTGCTATAGACACAACCTACCATGTACACTTTCTTTAGAAATGTGTCTGGACTTAAGCCATAAGCTAATCATGAAATAAATAAGGCCTAACTCTCAATCCCCTTTGCCTTTCTCATGGACACAACCACCACCATTTCCCAATAAAGTGGCTCTAGCGGCCCACAATCCCCTTCCCTATAAACCTAGGGTCTAAAACTCCCTCTCTTACCACTCTCCATCTTCTAACCCTTATCCTTGTTGGAGATAGGTTATAAACCCCTTCAACCGATGTCAACATTAACAGTTGGTAAAGACTAACCTAGGTAGGGAAGACCAATAAAGGTAGTAAAAACTATCAATGATAATGAATGTCAAGAAAAATGACAAAAATCAATGAGGACAATAAAGAGCAGATGGGCTGGCCCAAATAGGGAGGCTCATCTTTAAGTGTAGGTCTAGTAAATAATAGCCCAAAGGACTAGATCTTACAAAATGATAACTACTCTTGTAATAAGGACAACGATATAAAATTACATGTTCAGAACCCTAGAGTTATAAATAGACTCCAAAGGGCATTGTAGTACATCAGAATTTTGATAGGAATAAACATTAAGGATGGCAATCGGGTACTATGTGTACGTGTAGTATATACCCATATTCGTACCCGCAAAAAAATTATGCTTGTACCCATACCCGTGACAGGTAAAAACACATGCTCATACCCGCTACCCACGGGCGCTATATACCCATGGGTATACCCGTTAAACTGCTAGATCTGTACGAGAACGGCGGTGCGAGGGGCGACGATGTGCGAGGTAGGCCGACACGGGAGTAGGCACCTAACGACGCACGGGGCCAGCGGTGCGAGGGCCGGTGTCAGGGAGTGGCAGCACAGGGGGCGACGTGAGGGGCCATCACGGGCGGCGCGGCATGAGGGGCCATCGTAGGCGGCGTGGCGCGGGGGGTTGGCGACGCTTGGCGGGACGCGGGCGACGCGGTGGGGATGGGGCGACGTGGGACTATGGGAGGGAGGGGCGGGGGTGGCGGTTGTACTCTGAAGAGAGAGAGTTGGGGTGGAGGGAGCCAGTGAGGTGGGTGAGGCTAGGTTTTGATGGATTTATATACTCGTATTAAATGGATAAACGGGTGAAGCGGATATAAATAGTCAATCCCGTATCTGTATCTGTTTACTCATCAGGTATAAGTTTTGATTTAATATCATACTCACGTGTATAAAATTAGAAACTGACATTGTTGTAGGATGTCATCGAAGATAAAGAGTAAGGAAATGCCCGTATAGCACGAATCAGAAAGAAGTTAGAATTTGCATGATTTTGCCCCCATTTTCATTACGTGGTTGAGCAAATCCGGTAACAATAACTCCATTACTAGATGCTAGTGTAGGTTAAAAACTGGCACCTCCAAAATTGAGACAGATGAAAAATAAACCATATATACCAATTTTATATGAACCGATGATACCGACATCTATTTATTGTTACGTCTCCCTTCCCTTGACCCATGTTGAAGGATCGATCGGTTCGATCACGGGAGCAGTTGCTAATGATCACGATGCCGGCATATATATATTTGCATGCTGCAGTGCCATCCACCAATTAAGGCCGGGCATCGTGCGTGCCCTACTACCGTCCTCTTCGCAACCAAACAACAACACATACATAGACAGATGATACAAGAGAATACTACCCCTCTGTCTCTTGTCGTGCCCGTGATTGCAAATAATTCGCAACGCTACAACGTCGGTACAGTACTCTCGTGCCTTCCCTGATCTATCTCATCTCGTGCACATATGCATGCGTGCTCGATCCAAAGTAGGTACAAAACTTTTTTCTATATATCTCAGTCGCCTGCCTGCATGCATGCATGCTTGTTCCCTAGCTTGCAGTCTTGCAGATCCCCTCTGCAATGAATCTCTCTCCCTCTCACTCTCAAATATCCGTCTATATAGTCGTCGTCACTCGTCAGGTAGCTAGCTAGCTTCACATTCTCTTGTCTTTTGCACTCTCCGCTTCCTGCTTGGTCGCTAGCTAGCTTCAGAGCTTCTCGTCGAGTCGTCGTCGTCGTCGTCATCGGCTTGTGTATATCTAGGACGAAGCTAGCTAGCGCGCGAGAGCCTGCAGAGATCTTCCTGTCGATCGCAATTAATGGAGGTTTGCCGCCTCGTCCGCCTCCGCCTCCGCCTTCTTCTTCTTCTTCTCCATGTCGTTGCGCTTCTTGCGGTGGCCGCCGGCGTGACCGGCGCCGACGGCCGCGGCTGGCGTGTCGCCGGCAAAGAGAGCGCGGTGGTGCGGCTGCGCGAGCTGGAATGGTGGGGCTCCGCCGGGAAGACGAAGGTCCAGACCCCATTTGCTGAAGCTAAACGCGCGGAGACGACAGGTAATTATTGCTACCTCCGTCCGTCCGTAAAACTTTATTTTAGCAATTCTCAGACAGATTAAAATTATAGAGAAATGATTATAGACTCTCTCATTAATTATGCTAGCTTTAATTGTGAATGCATTAACCAAAGAAAACAAGATAAAAACCTTGTGAGATACATTTTAAATGTTAAAAACAAAGTCTTTCTGATACTTAATTACTAGTTAGCTTGTCGGTTGCACTCAAGTTTGCAGACTGCTTGCAGTTGAATTTGTGGTCTTCACTTTTGTTTCCAGTGTTCAATTCATATCTGACAGCAGCCGGAGAGAAGCCCAAAATTTTTCTGAATCTTGTGTTTGGTAATATAAATCTATTTCCTTTCAATTTTTTCGTTCTTCGGTTTTGATGATGTACCAGATTTCTGATCAATTCCCTTGGCAAAATCTTTGCATGCAAGTATAGATCTGTTTCCATGTACAAGTTAATTTCCAGTGCCTTCTTTTTGTTGAAGTACGCGTCTACAAATTTAAACTGTAATTTCTGTGTGGCGAATGTAATTTACAGTGAATATTTGCAAAATTTATGAATTTTACAGGGTAAATACTTGTTGAAAAATCTGACTGTTTTTTAAAGGAAAGACGTGGCTTTGTCAACAAATAAAAAACTCATAAGCTTAAATTGTCAACAAATAAAAAAGGCAATGCAATCTTGTAGGTTTTCTATATGGCAAGCATGAATTTTGTAGCAAAAGTTTTCGGAATTTTCACAAGAATTGGTGTAATTCCTATAGAAATTGCAAGAAATTCATGTATTCCAAAGTAACCATTTAAATTTGGACTAGCAATAAAGTGTGAAAAAGTAAGAGCAAAACGTTATCTTGTATTGGTTGGAAATCAGATTTTTTTTGAGATGATGGAAACCGGATTTCTTGGTGACACCTGGTTAACTACAATGTACCAAACCTCTTGTGTATTTGGTTTGTATCATACCAGTTTTGCTTGGTTGATCTTGTGTATAAGCTCCTTATCAAATTTGACATGCTTTCGGCAAGTTCCATTCGGAAATTGTCTATATTCTACGAATTTCATCTGAATTTGGTGTGCCCCTAAAAACTATATTGGAACACTGTGGTTATCTCAAATTTAGTTTGAATTTTGTCTTTTTAATCAGTAAGCAGAGGATACTATCTTTTGTTCTAATATTCTCACACCAAAGAAAAGATCACCACTATGATCAATCTAGAGCCCAATTTTTGATTAAATTTCAGATAACAATCTTAAACACAACATTATTTTCTGTGCATTCTACAGCGATTTTCTCTGCAGTTCAAAATTTCAACAATTCTGGTTTATCTCTTCAGGGGAACACAAGAAAGCAGCAGCAGCAGCAGCAGCAGCGACGACGACCACCGTCCTAGAGTTGAAGCACCACTCCCTCACCGCCATCTCCGATCACCCCGCCGCGCAAGAAAGCTACCTCCGCCGCCTTCTTGCGGCCGACGAAGCACAGGCTAACTCATTGCAGCTCCGCAATAAGGCGGTGTCCACGCAATCCGGCCAGCCCGGGGCGGCGGCGGCGGCCGAGGTCCCCATGACCTCCGGCATCCGCTTCCAGACGCTCAACTACGTCACCACCATAGCGCTGGGCGGCAGCTCCTCCCGCGCCGGCAACCTCACCGTCATCGTGGACACCGGCAGCGACCTCACCTGGGTGCAGTGCAAGCCCTGTTTCGTCTGCTATGCGCAGCGCGACCCGCTGTTTGACCCCTCCGGCTCCGCCTCCTACGCCGCCGTCCCGTGCAACGCCTCCGCCTGCGCGGCGTCCCTCCGGGCGGCCACCGGCACGCCGGGGTCCTGCGCCAGCGGCGGTGGCAGCAACAGCGAGAAGTGCTACTACTCGCTGGCCTACGGCGACGGGTCGTTCAGCCGCGGCGTGCTCGCCACGGACACGGTCGCCCTCGGTGGCACCAGCATCGACGGCTTCGTGTTCGGCTGCGGGCTTAGCAACCGCGGCCTGTTCGGCGGCACGGCGGGTCTCATGGGCCTCGGCCGGACGGAGCTTTCTCTTGTCTCCCAGACGGCTTCTCGGTTCGGCGGCGTCTTCTCCTACTGCCTGCCGGGGACCATCTCCGGCGACTCCACGGGTTCCCTCTCCCTCGGCGGCGACACGTCGTCCTACCGCAACAGCACGCCGGTGTCCTACACCCGCATGATCGCAGACTCCGAGCAGCCGCCATTCTATTTCATGAACGTCACCGGCGCGTCCGTCGCCGGGGCCGCGGTGACCGCGGCGGGGCTCGGCACCACCAACGTGCTCATCGATTCGGGCACGGTGATAACGCGCCTCGCGCCGTCCGTCTACCGCGCCGTGCGCGCCGAGTTCGCGCGCCAGTTCTCCGCGCACTACCCGGCCGCGCCGTCGTTCTCGCTCCTGGACACTTGCTACAACCTGACGGGCCACGACGAGGTGAAGGTGCCACTGCTAACTTTTCACCTCGAAGGCGGCGCCGACATGACCGTCGACGCCGCCGGGATGCTGTTCAT
The DNA here is from genome assembly GCA_000418225.1 of Zizania latifolia. Lineage (NCBI taxonomy): Eukaryota > Viridiplantae > Streptophyta > Magnoliopsida > Poales > Poaceae > Zizania > Zizania latifolia. The sequence goes on along the minus strand of KE372860.1, from coordinate 107,120 downwards.
GGCGAGGAAGGACGGGTCTCAGGTGTGCCTGGCCATGGCGAGCCTCTCGTTTGAAGACCAGACGCCCATCATAGGCAACTACCAGCAGAAGAACAAGAGGGTAGTGTATGACACTGTGGGGTCAAGGCTGGGCTTTGCAGATGAGGATTGCAGCTATGTATAATACCTAATTCATGATTTTGGAACTGCAGATCAAGTGCTGAGTAAAAGGGGAAGATTAATAATACCCGTAATTTCAGGACTAGTTTGGAATTTTGGGTTCAATTTCTCAATTGTGGAATTTCATCCGTATCCAGATGTTGATTTTGAGCTCTGATACCTCTCATCGTCCTAGAAGCTTTATAGGGTCAATTGTAAACTTTTTCGAGTCTTATTCTAGTAGAACTCTTGGTTCCTACAATTTAAAAATAAACTCACTAAATTAAAAGGTACCCAATACTTGTACAAGATGGTTTCTATCTTTCTAGAATTCTCTTCCGAACATAGATAAAATATATCATACTCTCAGAAATAATTTCCTAGCTAGGTGTATTTGTACAAGTATTCACATAATATTCATATTTGTTTATAGTTTTGTACTACTCACCATAAATTTAAATAGAAAAAGATATACAATTGAAATACTATGGCTCATTGTATCCCCAGGAATAGTCAAATGTGGAAATCGCTCAAATATGTTGTTTGGATGCTTGACATGAAAAAGGGAAAAAATCACAGAGAGAAAGAGTACGCTAAACATGATTAGCATGAGGTTGAACCTAATGTTCAAAATACTCCAAAATTCTTATGAATCGAGGCAATCCTCGAAAAGGGACATTTAGGAAAAGTTTCCATAGATCCTTCACATTTCCTTCGAATATCCTTTGGTCCAAATGAGCCCAATATTTTTCATCGTCGGTATACTATCAGTGGGATTACCTGATAAAAAAATTTGTCAGGAAATTAAAATGAATCCCTTGAAAAAGGTGCAAAGATTCCTTTTCCCATGACGTAATTTCTCTCAGATTACTTCCGGACTACTTCCATAACGTAATTTCTTTCCCGGACGGCGTATTTTTTAAAAAGAGAATATCTGTTTTGCTTAAATTAAAAGCTTTTTTAAAACTAGATCATGTCAAATGTGTCTGAAAAAGAAGAGCAAAGCAAAGATAGCACGACAAAAAGCAAAAAGTGAACCAACCGCTTGGACTGCTGCGAAAACTTCAGCTAATTTCAATGTATCCCAATCTAAAAATCATGTTTTGTCTGAGCACCCAGCTACAACAATACAAGCTACATAACACTGGTCTGAGTAGAACTTGAACATTAACTTGGGGGTCATATTTCACTCTCCATTTCACTCACTGAACACCCAAATCTCATAAAACAGTTACACAGCTAGGAATGATCATAGTTCTGGTTAAATTTCCACGACCTTCATGTCTTCAGCTACAGCAATAACATGGTTCATTTCTTCAAGCCAGCTAACTGGACTTTCACTAGGCACAACAGAAGTTAAAACGTATGCAAAGTCACGTGCCAATTTCCTGACAACAGTATCCTTCTTAGAAGATGCTTACATTGGCACAGTTGATCGTATGCATGCAAATTGAAGGAAAAACCACCCAGGAAAATTTAATAAAATCATTGGACGGTTGGTCTTTTTTATCCTTCAGCCATTGTATCTCTACCACGTGTTAGTACACCAATTGATTCCCATTCCAGGGCGCAAACCACATCCTGTGCAAAAGTGTAACAATTTTAACATCTCGTCTTCAATAAAACAAAAACATATTCAAACCAGAGAAGCCATGAACTTACAGAAGGGTTCTGAGGATCTATGTCAAAGGAGTTGATAGCGCAAGGTTCAACAAGCAATTCAAGAGGCCTCTCATCTGCTAACAAAAAACCAACTTCAGCCATTTGTACGAAAAAACCAACAATCGATACAGGACGAGTTTCTTGATGTGGGCTTACCTTGTTCAACAACCGCAAGGATCCCATCCTCTGAGCACATCATCACAGGTAATATTCTTGTTGAGGCAGATGAGATAATATCAGAAGACTGCGTGTAGTTATCAAAAAGAACCTCCCAGACCTCACTCTCACACACAGGTTGTGCTGTTCCATCAAGGCCTACACCAGAGAGCGGTATTGGTTGCTGCGGCCACCGCAGATCCCAAGCAAATATTGTCCCTGAGGAGCCTCCTACCTAAAAAAAAATCAGAGGTAATTCACATTGCAATTATGACTCCTTAAGCACAACTATTCAGTTCATCTCAATTCTGATCTCAACAATGTGTCAATGGTAGATAGAGAAAATGAGTTGTCTGCCCCTAATCAGCAGCAGTGCAGTGACCAGTATCCCAGGTTTAACACTGTGCTCTCATTCTCCCACAGTTCCCCAGTCATCCAAACAGTGACAATGTTATCCCTATAGTCCTCTAGATATATTCTACTGCCATTATACAGGCTTAAATCTCTGGTGTGTACAGCACGTATGCATCAATGAGCCACACAGGGCTGGAACTAGCACTGACAAAATTATTCCTGTTTAACAACAATATTACATATTGATAACAACATTATGATTTCACAAGATGTAATAAAGTGTCAATATGTAATGTAATGACAAAACATTTTAGAATAAGATTTGGTGGATGTTAAGCAATATCCAAAGCTTACTTTAGTCACTGCAAAAACTGCTATGTTTGGAACTTTCCCATCTTTGGCAAATATAAGAAGCACGACCCATAGCTAAAAGCTAATGTTTTTCAACATTCATTGATTGTTGTCCATGACTGTATTTTCATTTCCATTTTTCAGGCTATGAACAAGCCACCTTAACAGGGGAACCATTGTACATAACATCATAACTTAAGAGGGCACTAAATCAGTAAATGCATCCGACCTAAAGATATTGCCAAGCCATAGTTGTCAGTAGCCCCAAGAAGCTCTAAAGTTTCCTTGTAAAACAAATAATGGTATATAGCTAGAAAAGTGCACTATTTGTAGTGTAAAAAACACAGACTGATCTACCATTGTATGCTGATACATGGATGTTTCCTCTTATTTGTACAAAATCAGATTCTGTTTCAATTATAAGAATTTTGGAGAAAAGGAAACATTCATTCTTGGTGAATGCTCTATACTGGTCCAAACCCTTCTTGATGTGTACTAACATAGTAACATTCAGTAGTTTGATAATCAGCTATATAACTTGCTTCATCATTTGAACTCTTTTATACACACAAGTCAACACAGCATTTCTAATACATTGACCTTACCACACAGATATGCTTTCTTGATGGATGAATGTCAATAGAATGCACCATGCCAGTGACTGTGCCACGACCCCTGCAAAATCACAAGATAATCAAGTCAGCACAACAGGAAAAAATAGCACACTACCAATTTTTGGAATAACAGCAACACTGACAATCATATGCCATGAAATTTGATAGTGCTAAGATCGGTTGTAGCATATTTGGTCCAGCCACTCAGCCTCATACCCATTTCAATGTAGCATTCCATTATAACAGAAGAACATGAATCTTCTAAATTCTAATGCATGAGATCAAGACGTGCAATCATTCAGATAAAATACTATTTTCTGGGACATCAGGTTTTGTCTTTTAGCAAAAAAATCATAAATTCATTATTATGATATTACAAATAACTGCTAGCCTAAATCCTACTTGCAAGGTGGTTCTGGTGAGATTTCAACCAAGCATATATGTTCATTCAGGAAGACTATAGCTGAGCCTATAAGATTCATTGCATGACTATAATTAAACCTAAAACGCTGATAGTTTAGTAAAAAATCCTTAGTAACTCCAGATCTTTTACTTACCAGCACATTGGCCCAATTATTTTTAACCACTAAGCAGCCATAGAAATATTTCACATTATATATGACAGACTGAAACAAGAACATGCAACTAATCAATCATGGAGCATAAAGCTTATGCTTAACTACTAAAAAAATAAAAAATAGAGTAACGACTATTGAGCTATAGCCATTCAGAGATGGAATGTTGAGATGATCAATAATTTAGTTTATTTGCTACCCTTAATTACTTTGAACCAAATGCCAGCCCATGTAACAGCACATTTCATCCATGTGAAATTATTAAGTATGCAGACTTTTAGGAAAGCATTAACACCTTGACATGTTAGCATTCCATCAAAGTCAAGGAGTAAGCTGTTGGTGCAAAAAATTTCATCAATCCATAAACAAACAAGCATAGCAGTCAACCTAATTGTGTGAGAACAATTAGAATATCCATAACCATACTAGAAAAAGAGTAGCACAGTAATAACATATATATATCTAAAGAGCAATAACATGTTTTTGTGATAGCACCAGTGAAATTCTCATGCCTGAATTGGAGTCTCTACTCACCAGCAAATAAACATTCCTTGATCCTACTGGAGCCAACAGCCTATTCCTTTATCCTACTTGAACCAATAGGCTAGCATTTACAAGCACATCGACCGACAAAAAGAAACAGTGGAGATCCACCATTTGTTACACTCACCAAATGCCCTTGCATTGCGCCACTACCTCGTTTTCCTTCCTCCGATCCCACCACTGCACGCCGCAGCCGGTGCCACCAGTAGCGAACTCCGCCGGCGACGCCCACCTCGCAGCCTCGTATCCCGCCATCCCCTTCCCATCCCAC
>KE372860.1:74809-91018 GCA_000418225.1 Zizania latifolia | reverse complement strand
TCTGAGACAAACACATGATTTCTCCTAGCCGAGAATACTCGATTCATACGCTTAAGGCCGTTTTCAGCCCTTAAGCTTATACTACACACACAGGAGTATGGTTATTATCCTCTGGGAGACCCGAACTTGTCTAAAAACATCCCTGTCTCACAGTTTGAGATAACCATCGAGATTCATCCACAGTACTTTCCAAAGCCTAACCAAATCCTTACTGCGGGTACCCCTGTGGTATACTGTTGTTCGTACACAACGACAATTTACGACCCCATATGTCAGTGAAAAAAGTTTAGGAGTAACCAACTGGTTGTTTCAAGAGTAGAGTTTTAATATTTTCAGTGTATTCTTTTTTCCATCCTTCACTAACTACTAACAACAAAAGTGTAAAAACCTTAGTCTATTTTTTTCATACTTAGGTCACGTGTCGTCGGCTTATAAGGAAAAAAGACCTATCACTAAAGTGAGATATTGGTATTGGCAAGATTTTGAACCATGTGCCTCTGTATTCCGATGACTTATTGATATGATTTATTTTAGTTTTAGATGTTTTGGACAATAGTTTTAGAACCTTTGTGACTAAAATGTGTAATCTGTATTTTCTTAATGACCATTGCAACGTATTGGCATTGTCCTAGTTGTGCTAAATATATTAGCATGTATTTCTTTTATTTTGTGATGTAAAGAATGCCATTCGACAAACATCAAATACTTCTACACATGTACATTTGGTAGCAAAGTAATCAAACCGGTCACGAAAATAGAGTAAAATAAAGAGGTGCGAATTAGACTGATACATGCTAACTTTACAATTAGTTAGGCTGTGAGATAATATAAGGAATATACATATACGATCAAAACATGAGAATGATAACATGATTTTTTTATTGGGTGTATATGCACCATGTATAGCTATTTTGTTATTAGAGATAAAGCAGAGTTAGATCTGCTATTAGGATTCCATTATTAGAGATAAATAGGGGAATTAGTTCTATAAATAGTACCAGATTGTATTAGATTATTCAAACAAAAGGAATAAATATTCAAACAAAAGGAATAAATAGTTCTTGCTTCTACTAATTTGGTATCAGAGATGACATGTTCCGCACAGGCTCACGTAATGGATATGATGGCCACGATCCTGGCTGATTTGTAGTATAAAGTGAGCGACATGATGATGCATATGTCCTAAATGTCTTCCTACATCACCTCCCTCGAGAAGCGCCTCTTGTATTCAGCTGTGCCGGTTCTTCCGCCAGCCGCCACCATGCTTGCCATGCCACAGGTGCAAGCCATGGTCCAGGTGCAGGCACCGTTTTAGTAGATGCAGTAGCAGCTAACGGTGCTCTAGCCCTAGCGCACACAAACACAACCAGTCATCAATGTGCCGGCCAAAACCTTTGTGAGCCGCTGCAGTGCCATATCCGGATCCTGCGAATCTGTACTGCACCGGCGGAACTCCACCACACCTCTAGGCGTCGGATCCCCTCCTACACTGCTGGTTTCATTCTAGCTCTGCTGGGTCACCGCCGGTATCTTCCCACGCCGTCGGCCTCGCTAGGCGTCTGCATCTCTACCACACCGTTCCCGCCTCTGGCCAGATCTACGTCATGCTTCCCTAACGGGCGCTGCATCTTCGTCGAGCACTGCCATCCTCTCTTGTGTTGCCGATCTCCGCGGTTAGGATTCCATTATTAGAGATAAAGTAGAGGAATTAGTTCTATAAATAGTAGCAAATTACATTAGATTAATTAAGTAGAAGGAATAAATAGTTCATGCTTCCTGCTTCTATCACACCACAATGATCAATCAACGGGCCTCGCCCCTGAATCAAATCCTGCAAAATCGTTGATAATCCCTCGAGTGAAGCTTATACTTCTAACGGTTCACCCTAGTCTTTCGGGATGACAACGGGTTTAAAATCTGTGGATTTTGTGAAAACCCGTCCATAAAATAAACCCACAAAACCCACTCAAACCCGAACCCGTAAAACCCACGGGTTTAAAACTAGAACCATACATAAACCTGTCGGATACCTAAAACTCAATGGGAAACCCGTAGATTCAACAATACACAATAACATTTCACATCACAATGTCACAAACTAAATAGCAATAGCAAGTACAACACACTTTAACCAAAAGCAAATCCAAGTAACCAATAGATGGACAACAAGTCAACAATAAGTAGAAAGTAAACATAATACATTTTCTTTATTTTTTCAAGGAATGAATGATAGTTTTCATTTCTTTATTTCTTAGGAAAAAGTCTACTTTACCCTCCAACTAATGCCCTGCAGACGAATGTTTCCCTGAAGTATGAAACCAGGCTACTTACCCCCCAGACTCTAATATCCCATAGAAATAACCCCCGTTGGCTGTTTTGCGAAGCGGTTTTGTTGACCTGTACATCCACGGTGTCAAGTTGTGCCTACATGGCGTCGCGTTGTCGACTTACATGTGGGTCCTGCCTGTTGAGTTTGTCCCCCCCCCGCAGCGCATTTGAACCCGTGCGCCAACGGCCCACGGCTATCTCCGGTCCACCGCCGTCGTCCCTACCGTCCCCCCCTCCGTGACCCCACCGAGTGCTATGGTTTTGCTTCTCCACGGCCATGCCGTCGTCGTCGTTCCAGGTGTCTGGGTCCACAACGCCAACTACCCGTAGCATGGAGGGGATGGGCTCACCAGTGCCTTACCGAGTCAGGCCGATGGAATACTCCCCCGCTGTGATGTGCCGATGCAACCGTAACGTGCCCTGTTGGATTTCTTGGAGTGAAGAGAATCCTGGGCGCATGTATTACCGATGCCCTGTGAAAATGGTATGTGCAATTTAGGTTAGGGTTTAGGATTCGAATTTCTCCCTAATTTCTTGTGCTGTGACCTAATTTCATTGTAAGTTGCAGACTCCGGGGGATTATGGCTTTTATCGATGGACTGATGCCCAGCACACACCCTTTGTTCGCCAGCTGATGTGTGATCTGCGTGATGCAATTTGGAAGCTGAAGAAGGAGAAGGAGAACCTCTGTGCTGTGAATGAGAAGTTGTTGCTGGAGAATGCTAAACTGAGGGATAAAATGGAGAAGCACATTGGTGCTGTAGTTGTCCAGAAGAACAAAAATATACCTGTCTGTTGTTGTAGTAGGGCAATCCTTGTTGTGTTATTTGTGGTTTTGTCTGTTCTGGTTGACAAGAAAATTATGTGATATATAATGGAGTGCTGTAAGGAATGAGCTTGTTGAAAATTCTGGTTGCTTAAGAATTTCTGGTTGGAAATTTTTTGTTGTCATGAATCTGGTTAGATTAAAAAAACTGGTTGTCATGAATTTGGTGCAAAAATTCTAGACTATGTATGTATTGCAGTATCTATTTCAGCTCAGTTGTAAAATTCTGGTTGAAAAATCTAGACCATACAAGTGCCCTAAAATGACATTCACCACACATGCCATACAAAATGAAAGTGCTATTGCTCATGACATTCAAATTGAAATGAATCAAAATGAGTACAGGTCATGACAAAGTGATATTAGGACATTCCATCAAATTGACATCAGACATGTTCACAGCACACAAGTCACTACACAAGTTTCCAACTACAAAAGTTACCACACAAGTTCACAATACAAAAGTCACCACACATACTCAATGCTTATCACCAAACAACAGAAAACTTAAACCTCCTGATCCTGATCCACTTGGCCCTGCCTCTTGTGATGCTGGTGCTGCCCTCCTTCTTGGTATGGCTTTCTGCCTTGGTGCTGCTAGTGTTGCTGCTCCACTTGCAAGAGGATCTAAAGCTACAAGTTTTTGTGCCTTTTGCCTCCTGGGTTTGGCCTTCTGTTCTTGTGCTACTGGTGCTGCTGCACTTGATTCTGGTGCTGCTACACTTGATCCTAGTGCTACTGCACTTGATCCTACAGCTGCTGCTCTCTGCCTTTGAGCATCCCTCCTCACATGTGTATTTTTTCCTCCTGCTTCTTTGTTTATGGGACAAGTCCTAATATTATGCTTGGTGCTTTTACACAGCCTACACTTCCTCTTCAACCCCCTCCTTGACAACTTTGTTTCCTTGGGCTTCTCATGGACCTCCCTTCTTCTCTTTGTCTTTGGCCTCCTAGACATTTTCACATAGGCAGGGGTAGAGGTCTTGGCATGTCTAAAATAGGCCAGCTGTCTTGCCCTTCAACTGGTTGCAGGCAATGCTCATAGGTCTTTATGTACTCAGCTATAGAGTAACAAGGAGTTATGAAGTCATCCAAGCACTTTGAGGACTTATACATTACACTAATTGCATGACAACATGAAAGGCTAGACAATTGCCAGTACCCGCAGCTATATGTTTTCTCACTCAGATTGATAGTGAACTTTCTTTTATCCTTCTCTTGGACCTCAAATCCATCCCGCCCATTTCACAGGACATAGTAATCTCTAGTTTGCCTTATGCTGAGCTCTATCTTCTTGAAAACATTAGGGCAGATGGTCCCTTGCCACTTTTGTGCCTTTGCTCTATTCTCTTGTATCCTTACCATGATTTTCTGCCTTATGTTCTCATTCATGAAAATAACTGGCAGAAACCTTGAGTCCATGATGGTATTGTTGAAGCTCTCACACATGTTATTATCCACTGAATCACAGTTTGACCCAATCTTGAAGAATGCCCTGCTCAGATGCTCAGGACCAGTTGCCATCATGTCATGAACACCCTCTGGAGTATCCTGTGCCATCTTTGCCTTGTTGTAGTTGAAAAGGGTTGTGCATGTACTCTTGGCATAGCTCTAGAATTTCCTTTGCAGTTTATGGTCTATGTGTTTTTTCCTCCAGTTTGCATAGATGTGCCTTGCACACATCCTATGCTCTGCCCTAGGAACAAGCTCCTACACCGCCTTCAGCAAACCCTATAAAGAGAACACAACTGTTAGTTAATACCTTTTGAGTACCTGAAACTAGTAGAACACAAAATTGCCCTTATCTTTTGCTAGTCAGAAATCAAGACCCATCCTTCACCACCTTTAGCAATCTTCAGATCTTTTTGCAGCAAACCAAGAAACCAATACCATGAATTGTAAGTCTCCTTCTCCACTAATGCCCATGCAATTTGGCCCCCTTGAAGAAACAGCACAAAGCAAGAAAACCCTTTTTGCAGGCATCAAAGCAAACATACAGTCTCTGAAACACTTGTTCTTGCTGGTCAGGATCAAGTGTAACAATCACAGTGCTGCTAGGGTTGCTCATTAGAAACTCTATTTGGTAGTCAAACACCCTTGCATACTCCTATTTGGTAGATTGCAGAATTCCTTCAAGCACTATATTCTTAGCCCTCTCGCATTGGTGCAGCTGACATCACACAAGAAGTCTTTTATGACTGCCTTCTTGATTAGGCCTAACTTTCATGTAGGGTTATCTTTAATCTGATCCTAATATCTGTCAGCAATCCTCCTAGAATTAAGAAGCTTGTTATCCCTCCTTGGTGGGCAACAATGCTCATTAACAAAAGTGACTACTTTAAACCACTCTGTCTTAGAGCCATAAATCTGTCAATTACAATCTTCCCAACTATAATGAGCCTTCACTCTAGCCTTCTTATCCTTGATAAAACGAAGATGCCTATGTATCACTATGCCATACTTCACTAGTGCCTTCTTGAATTATCTGCTTGATTTAAATGTCATCCCCAATGAGAATACGGGCACTATTGACTTGTTGTCAAACCTGTTCTCTGTGCTCTGCCACCTAACTGTCTCTCCTTCACTATTATCTTCATAAGAGTAGTCATCACTTGAATTCTGGTATGGGTTGTTCTCATGTACTTCTTGTTCTACCTCAACCCCCTCTTCAAGTACTGAAATCACAGACCTAACTTCTCTTGTCTTCTTTGCTCTCTTATTTTTCTTCACCTTGCTAGCAAACTGCCTTAGCTCTTTAGCTTTTTCATCATCACCAGAATTGTTTAGGTCTTTTGGTATGTAATCAGCATCTGAACTCTCTGAACTGTCCTCATCAACATCTGCCTTATCTGATTTATCCCCGTCTTCTAAAATAGGAGCATCTTCATCTGCTGTTGAACCAAACTGAACTGGCATTGACAATGATGGATCTATGTCCATCTTAGCTGCTACTTCTTCTGCTCCATTACCATATTCATGCTCAGAATCATCTTCTATCACCATAATGTCCTCAACATAGATGTCAACTACCCCAGCATCAGTAATGTGTTCAGCCATCACATTACATGACTTATCATCCACCAGCAGTCTCAACCCTACACCTAAATCCTTTCCTGGAAATAACCAGTGCAGTTAGACTTGATTTTCCTTGAAATACATATGATCATGTATGTGTCCTTCAACCTCTGGCATTGACAACTTGTCTAGCTCGATGCAAGACATCCCCTCTTTTCCTCCAAAGTAACTTAAGTGACCCTCCATAGTCAAGAACTGGCCTCCAAAGTGGAATCTTACCGCAAGGTAATTTAACGGGTTCATACCTATCAATTAGGGAAAAATGCTTAATTTATCACTCACAAAAATAGAACACTAAGCAAGAACAAGAACTATTGCATTGCACTTCTAGCCGAAACCCTAGTCCCTATCTCAGCCTAAACCCTAATATCGGTACAATGTGGAACGCATTGCACTAACCCGACCACAAAATCAAGCGTTCTCAAGCATTTCTCACCACAGATCGCCGATTCAACAGCTAAACCAAGCCCCGAACCCTAGAGCTCTAAATTACCACCCAATATACGAAATACAAGCCACAGAGAAGATAAATCCACTAACCTGTGGCACGACGATGGCGATCTCCGACGGATAGCCTCGCGATCGCCTCGCCGACATGAGGGAACAGCCACGGAAATGGCGACGGCAATGGGTGGGTGGTTGTGGACGCAGCGTCGCTGTCGGCTTCGAGGGGGGCGTTGGCTCGTGGGTTGAAATGCGCTGCGAGGGGACCTCCAGACAAGCGGGACCCACATGTAAGAAAATAGCGCGTCGCAAAACTTGACACCATGGATATACAGGTCAGCAAAACCGCTTTGCAAAACAGCCAATGAGGGTTATTTCTATGGGATATTAGAGTCTGGGGGGTAAGTAGCCTGATTTCATACTTCGGGAAGACATTCGTCTACAGGGCATTAGTTGGAGGGTAAAGTAGACTTTTTTCTATTTCTTAATACAATGGACAATTACTAACAGTAAAGATTTTGTGGACATAAGAAAATATAGGATCACTTAGTGTTAATAATAAAGGCCATATACATGACTCTACATAGAGCTGCAATCTGAAATTGTTGAGCTATGTATTATGCTATACATTCTTTTGTAGTAAAAACACGATTTCATTGTTGTTAATTGCTATACTTGCTAGCTGCTCTAGCACACCCACACAAAATACCCATAATTTTAGTTTGCTATAAAAATACCCACGGCATCAACAATACACCACAGTCTATAGATGTCTGAAAGGTTGATGGCTAAGCTGCTAGGTTGAACCATTACGCTAGGCTAAAATTTATCATCGAAGGTAGTAATTGGGTAAACGGATACCTGAACCCAATACTAAATGGGTATCCAAACCTGTAAACTCACGGACACAAATTTAAACCTAAACTCATAATGGTCAAGTAATCCAGGGTAAAATTACCATCCTGCTACTACTAGTCTTACGTTGCTTAAAGTCTCACCACAAGACTGTTGACTAATGGCATCCAAGTCACGCCTTCACCGTCATCAGTTCATCCATCCGTTGGCCACTGTTACTCCATTAGCGAGCAATCCTAAAACCATGCAATCGAGTAGTACTCTCAAATCCATCCTCCACGTCTCCGTTCTCCTGCTGTTATGCGCGCCGTCGCCGTCGTCCAGCTCGACGAGGATCCAGCACGGCGAAGCGGAATCCCTCCTCCGGTGGAAGTCCACCTTGTCGGCGCCGTCGCCGGCCGGCGGCGGCGGCGGCAGCGGGCCAACTCCTATACCGTCATGGTCACCGGCCAGCTCCAGCTCGGCCTGCTCCACCTGGCAAGGCGTCACCTGCGACGCCGCCGGCCACGTCGCCGAGCTCAGCCTCCCCGGCGCGGGCCTCCACGGCACGCTCGCCGCGCTCGACCTCGCCGCGTTCCCGGTGCTCGCTAGGCTCGACCTCCGCCGCAACAGCATCACCGCCGTCGCCGCCGCAGCAGCCAACGTCTCCAGCAGCAACCTGACATACCTTGACTTATCGCAGAACGGCCTCTCCGGGCACATACTTGACGCCTTGCCGTCGTCGCCGGCGGCGCTGCATGAACTGAGCCACCTCAACCTGTCCTTCAATGGACTGTACGGGCCGATACCGAGGTCGCTCACCGCCATGAGAAAGATGAGAGTGTTCGACGTGTCAAGAAACAAGCTGAATGGCGCCACACCACCAGATTTGTTCCAAAATTGGACAGAGCTCACACAGTTCCGTGTTCAGAACAACTTTATTGCCGGGAGCATCCCGCCGGCGATCGGCAACGCGACGAAGCTGCAAATTTTATCTTTCTCCAGGAATCAACTCACCGGAGAAATCCCGGATGAGATCGGAAACCTGGCAAGCTTGCAGGGTCTGGACATATCACAGAATTTTCTGACGGGGCCGATTCCACATTCCGTTGGGAACCTGACAGGGCTGGTGGTGATGGGTCTCTACTCCAACGGCTTCACAGGTGTGATACCTCCAGAAATCTTCAACCTGACAGAATTGGGAATCATGGCTCTCAGCGCGAATCGATTTGAAGGTGAGGTGCCTGCAGCCATCTCATCCCTGAAAAATCTCTATGCCCTTGACCTTAGTAACAACATGTTCAGAGGCACCATACCAAGTGATCTTGGCAGTAGGCAATTTCTCTCAATTGAGTTGGCCAACAACAGCTTCTTGGGAGAATTTCCAGTGTCATTTTGTCAGCAGGATTCCCTGGAAATCTTGGACCTGTCAGAAAATCAGCTACATGGAGGTGTCCCAACCTGTTTGTGGCACTTGCAGGATCTAGTGTTCATGGATTTGTCACAAAATGCCTTTTCTGGGAATGTTCCGATGTTGGCGCACTCTAATTCACCACTGGAATCAGTGCACCTGGAGGACAACAGCCTTACTGGGGAATACCCATTGGTCCTAAAAGGATGCAAGAGGTTAACTATTCTAGATCTTGGTGGCAATCAGTTTTCTGGCACAATTCCTTCATGGATAGGAGCTTCCAATCCCTTTATAAGGTTTCTCATTCTACGATCTAATATGTTCCATGGGAGTATCCCTGGGGAGCTATCACAACTCTCTCATCTCCAATTGTTGGACCTAGCTATGAACAATTTGGTAGGCTCAATACCAAGAAGTTTCGCCAATTTCACTTCCATGATACAGCCAAAAACTGAACTCAATTTGCCTTGGAAAAAACGACATAAAATTCTGCAGGGACAAGTTGATTACACATACACAGACCGAATCAGCATAAACTGGAAGAGGCAAAATCATACTTTTGAAGGAATGGTTGCACTCATGACAGGTATTGATTTGTCAAGCAACTATCTGTCCAATGAGATCCCTCCAGAATTGTGCAATCTTGAAAGCCTGAGGTTCCTAAACTTGTCTAGAAATCATCTATCTGGTGGTATTCCAAAAGACATTGGCAATTTGAAGATTCTAGAATCCCTTGATGTTTCTTGGAATGAACTCTCTGGCTCTATTCCTTCAAACATCACAAATTTGTTGTCTCTCAGTTCACTAAATCTGTCAAACAATCATTTATCAGGTGAGATACCATCAGGTTATCAACTGAGAACACTCACTGATCCATCAATTTATGGCAACAACTTTGGATTATGTGGATTTCCTCTGAACATAGTATGCCCAAATGGTTCAAATTCTACACTGGCATTGATAAGGGGAAGTAGAGACAACCAGGAACATGAAATCCTTGGCTGGTATTACTCAGTATTAGCTGGGGTGGTCTTTGGATTTTGGCTGTGGCTAGGGACACTGCTTTTGTTTAAGCCATGGAGAATTGCTATTTTCCGCTATATTGATCATATACAAAAGAAGATCATGTAAAAGATTTATTGCATCCAAATTTTCTAAACTGTAGTTGTTTCCACCCAATTGAGGGTTTTATCTCTATTTCTAAAGTGTAGTGTGTACTCTCAAAATTGGACACTAGGACCAGGGCTAAGTGTACAAGCGCACTATGTACCAATATGGCTCTATACTACTTATTTCTGAAGACACCAATTGAGTGGTTTGTATTTTTATTGTACTTTTAATTTTTGTGTGCCCTTATTTAGTATTAAATGAAACTCACCTTGTGCTTATATGGAATTAGATCTTTTCAAGGATATTTGTAGCCTGGGTTTTTACTGAAAAGGCTCGTGTAGGATTGAAAAAATGGATGTGAATGGCTTGACATAGGCAGAACTAGTTATCGGCCAGAATAAGGAGTTGACACCTGCATTTCCACAAAAACTGTAGTTATATTTATAAATAAAACATTGTTTACCTAAGCTGTCAGCGTGATAATAAATTGCCAGCAAAATCTCATACTCCATAAAAGAACTTAAATGGTATCATGCTTGTCAAGGTTGTGCTGCAGTTTGTAGAAACTAGTTCTGGCCTTGCTTTGCTACAAAGCAAAAACTAAATTACTCATCACCTGAAGAGGATGGGAGAATAATGAGCCATGAAAATTGATTTTTGTGTGAGGAGATTGTTGGTAAAGGAGAAAAGTTGTTGACTTGTAAGTAAATTTGTTTGCTGCAAGCAAACCCTCAAGTTCAGTTGTATCAATTCTCACTAGGGCGAGAGCCATAGCAACAGAGGTATTCATCCAAAGGAATAGTACCACTGCCACCACACCTTGCACCTACGCAGATCCACATCCGGTACACAAATTTACTACCAATATCCATTTAATTTTGATCCATATCACCCAGGAAACACCATATGCATATGATGTCTAATTGACTATGGCTATCACAATTAACTTTGTAAATTATAACATGAAGCTTGAGCACTCAATGTTTTCACATGAAGGCCTTTTTTGGAACGGAGGAAATTTGAAGCCATCGAATTAATTCCTACGATAAATCATATAAAATTCCTGCGTTCCAAATGAGCCCAAAATGCATGTTTATGGACACATGACAGGGAATTATAGTGTAACGGGCTAACTAAACCTGATACAAGCAAGCACCTAAAGTAGTACATCAGATTATGAAATTTTCTCTATACGGAATTACGGATAACATCAACGTGATTCCAAACCACATCTTGTGCACATAAAAAGTTGTCTATATGACCTTAATCTCCTTGAGCCAAGCTGTGTGGAGTGGGCATGGATCTGGCTTTCCTTGTGCGATCGCCTTTTCAGTGAGAGCATAAAACCATCCATTCCTCCATTTGAACTGATTCATAGAAATGCTTACATGTTAATTTAGCAGGTAATATAATAGGTCATGTTTAAGTGACATATAGATAGCTAATGGTACGTAGAACTTGCCTCTTTTACAGCAGTTGGGAAGTGTGCCACAGCTCTGGAGTATGCACAAAGTCTCTCTTCTATGCCTGCATCAAATGTAAGCCCCCTTTCTTCCTCTGCAGCAGATGCTAATTCTCCTATCAGGCTGGCAACCTGTAAGAACAAAAACATAGATGAATTTGTCCTGAACCTTAATTCATAATGGGCATCCAGAGAGACGTCAGACAGTGATGACTTGAAGTAGAATGACACTAAATGGAGAGAACCGAATTGAATAGGCCTATAGTAGCCTGGGGTTTAGCGAACAGGGATTTGTTTATTCATCTTTGCTTAATGAAAAGAGATACTCCCATCCTTATGTAGAAGACACGGCTTAATCTAAAAGAAACTTATCTCTAAAATGAAGGATATAAATAATTTGGAGAGCCAAGCCACCGTAAATGCGTAGCAAGTTTAATTTTCATGGGAAATAATTCGCAATTAAAAATATTGGAAATCATAGACTGATGAAACCTTTTTTCAATGAATAGCACCATACCGGGAAAAGAAAATTTTCTTTTTAGCTTTTAAAAAGTACTGTATACTAAAACAACAGTTACTTTAAAAGTAAATGTCGCTGAATGTAACTTCCATTCCATCCAACATTGTCAAATAGATGATCATTCGATGAAACAGCTTACAAATACGTTCATGTTTTATACTGGATTTTCAATACATCATCAATTGAAGAGAAATGCAAGTCTTAAACATTTAATATCCAAACCAACAATGTATAAACCAAGTACAACAGGAAGTATGTAATTGTTTTTAAGCATGCCAACTTCCTCTTTAGTGAATATGTTCGCCTGTCATGTTCTCTTCACCAGCAATATTAAACAGATCATTAGATGGAATAATAATATGAATAGGAAGAAAAGTCTATCAGTGGAGGCTATTAAAATACACAAAACATGCACTGGACAGCGTGACAGCTCAACAGTAAGATCCAATGCAAGGTAAATATCATCTCAACAAACTGTGTTTGATGTTGATGTGCTTTAATCGGATGTCAGGGGTGTTCTTTATTGAGTTCCAGAGTTAAATATACAAGGGTAAGATAATCAGATGAAAAGAATCCTGTTAACCTGCTATAAATAAAACAGCAAGCATTACTTCTCTTTTATTCATACTGCTGAGTAGAAGATAATGAAAAATGACTTTGAGAAAAAATATCTATTAGTTATTTTGTTGGACATTTGAAGTGTCCATACTTCAACAAAAAAACTGGATAATATCTTTGTTATATTTTTTCCACACAGTCAACTTGGCTTCAATCATTATAGGCTAACTTCATGAAAAAATTTAATAAAACCACAGAGATGCAGCTCACTTGTAGACTAAAAATCCTAAACCCTACTGCACTAACAATAATACTTCAATTTTTGTTCAGTTTCACATTTTCCTCCTAAATGAAGCAATGGTGCAACTGTGCAAGCATGAACTACCAATGGCGATGATTTTTCTTGAGTTATTGATATCTAGTTTTGATTTGGATCCATTTAGATGTATTGACATGGAAAGCAACCTATGGATTAATACAAATAGAACCATATAGGAATTTAATTTGTTACTGTCAATGTGTAATACTGGGAATCAGGTTTAAATCTCTCTCATTCAAACAAGCACAATAAAAAATTGAGAGATACTGGGAATCTGGGATTAATACTCCATTACTCCTCGGTAACTATATCCAGTTAGCAGAGTACAACCAGGGGCTAGCCGCTAGCATCAACTTCTTGCAGTTCACATAACTAAGCAATACAATGCTTAGAACAAGTTGTTAACACATTAATTGCTAATCCATACTACCATAACATGACTGTCAAGCAGATTGTAGAAATAAAAGCCCAACATCACCGGTTCATCACCACATGACTCAAAATAAAAGTTACAGACTTAAGAGTGAAACCATGCACTAGATACTGCTAGCAACTACCACTGAGACTGATTAACTAAGTCATCAGCATATTTAACGTTCTTCTAACAGTATCACATGACAAATAGAATTCAGACTTACCTCAGATTGAGACCATCCACAAGGTAACAACCAGAGTGATTAGTTAACATTTAACTCAAAATGCCACTGCATGTACCAGCCTCCGGCCGGAACAGAGGTGACCTGCACCACGTCGCCCCTCTGCCTAACCAACCCAGATCGCAGCTAATGTTCCTCCATTAGAATATAGAGATATGCTCTAATCTTATGATCTTATCTCAAACCAAACACAAATAAATAGCTGCTACAGTACCATGTCGGTACTGGTCACACATGTGAACAATATTCCTGAATGTGTTGTGAAAGAAAAAGGTCTCTCCAAAGTTATCAATGCAAACTCCAAAATTGTTAGAGGAAAATCCTATTTTGCATGAATGGTTCCCATCTTCAAGCACACTGTCATGTGCTACGGGCTGCCGGGCCCAGGCGTGAACAGTACCCACGCGGTAGGCCAGCCCGCCCCCTAGGTTAGGGGGGTTTGATATCCTTAATTAGTTATTACCTTAGCTAAAAAAGTCAGGTTATATTCAGGATATCCTTAATTAGTTGTTGCCTTAGCTAAATAAGTCAGGTTATATTTAGGATCTCTCTCTTTAATTATTTCCTTCTACAAGTCATTAGTCTCTATATATTATCTGTAAGCCCTTTGGGCAGAAGGCAAGCAATAAGAAATCAATCTCTAATCTCTACCTTATTCTCTCAATCTTCCCCGTTCTCCAACATAGCTCGGCAAGGAGATCAATTCCGCGCCGGCCAGCTCTGCAACTACGAACTACGCAGTCGAGGGCCCCTTACCCTTGGTACCAACGCCCTTGACACACACCCTCCAAAATTATCAACACAAACTAAATCATAAATGGCTATTATCTTAAGGGCATTAAGATTAAGTTATCAGAGATAGTTGACAAATGGTAATTTTATGCAGGCAGCTACAATAAGGAAGTAATGATTTCCTTTTTTTATTTTTGCTTGCAAATAAGTTATGCCTTAGGCAAGCAGAGGATTCCTCACTAATTTCTTGTGTGGGGAACGGACTGCCTTTCAATCTTAGAACTAATGGAGAGAAAGTAACACAGAATAACTTGAATAGATCTTACATTTCTAAGAAATAAAGGTTACCTCGGATCGATATTCTTTCTCAACCACACCAACAGTAGCTCCTGGATGACGGGCTCCAACAAGCATGAACGCTGAAATCCAGATCAATTTCTCTAGCATTTGCTTTTGAAATGCTTCTTTTTCAAGTACCTGATTTCCAGATGGCAATAGAAACAGGATTACCATTAAATGAATATGAATAACACAAGAAAACAGCAGAAGGCTCATTATTTTTTGTTGATTTTTGTCATTTTGTTCATTTGATTACCAAAATCTTACACATGACAAGGATAGAAAAGTTTGATCACTTGAGTATTTTGTCACGTGCGCTTACTGTCCATTACATTGTGCTGTAAGCATAAACAAAGCTGTGAATGCAAATTGACCTTGACCTTCCTATGCACTTAAGATTTAAAACTCAATAGACATACGGGACTCTGTTGATGAAGGATTGCAGAATTGCATCCTGTGAGCATCAGCTAGAGATACAAATAATGTAATGGTGCAAACCCCCCACCTTGCAGGTAAGCTCGCCATTTTGCAGGCGAGCTGCTACTGCTGAAGCCCAGTTTCCAAATGCAGCAGTCAGCCCCTCCGGATTAGTGTCAGTAATCCCGTCCACTGGTGGCTCACCAAGCTTTGACACAGCAAAGTAGGCCAGTACCTGGTTTGCATCCACTAATCCCTTGCTCTCAAACCAAGGATCCAGCATTCCATTCTGGAAGAACACCAAATCTGCTCCAGTATTAGCTCAGAAAGTACCGACATACAGCAAAGCAAGGTGATAATGATAGTGACACATGCTACACCATCTACCGTGCATAACAAGAAAGTGAATACATATAGTCAGACAGGATGACTTCAGTATGAATTTATTAACAAATCTGCAATTGATCAAACATATTAAGAGGATGTTACTGTGCGTTATTCTTTGAGTGTCACATCTGAAGCATTCATGTATGTGTGTCTAATATCTAGAATCTTGAGTATCAGTGTCCATTAGTTGATCTAGTTTAATAGTAACTATAAGGACAGAGTTCTTAATCCATCAATTATCACTAGCACTGCCGTGAAACCATCCATTCGTGAAAGAAATCCGAACTGTTTTCATGACTAACGGGCATTACTCAATAGATATACTACATCAAAAACTGTACGAAACTGCTACGTTTGAGTAATCCAGTTGAATACTTCAATCCACATCACAAATTCGTTCAACCTGCGAGGCAATTTCGGCTGAAAATGCAAGAGATAGAACCAACATGCACCAATCGAACGCATACTGACAGGTGACCGAGTAGCAGACAAACTCAGCAGATAACAAGCGCAAGCAATGCAGAATTGCAGAAACCCGCACTGCCCTGCAACAAGCTCGAGACCTCGCACGAGAGGTAGATAGCGGGAGACGGAAACGGAAGAGGGGGAGCCACGAGAGCCCCGTACGTACCGCGCCACCGCGACCTGGGCGTGTTCTCGAGAACGGCGTCGAGGTCGTCGTTGCGTGTGCACACCAGAATCGGGCCCGGCGCGTCCTCGGGCACCTTCTCTCCTCGGCCGACGAGCACGTCCCCGCCGGGCGGGCCCATGGAGAGCAGCGCCCGCCCCAC
>KE372860.1:59039-74799 GCA_000418225.1 Zizania latifolia | reverse complement strand
GCTCCACCGCCGTCGTCTTCGCCGCCGCCGCCATCGCCGCGGAGACCCTGGAAACCCTTGAGGAGGAGGAGGAAACGAGGAGGAGGCGGCGGAGCGGGGTGACGGCGGCGGGGACGGAGACGGCGGGTGTGAGAGCCATTTGGGCGCGGCGTTTGTCGTTTGAGAGGGTGATGTGACGGCGTTTGCTTTAAGGCCGTTAGGCGGACAAACGGGAGCCACCCGATTTGTGGATGGGCTTATCTGCTCGGTCTGTGGTCGCCGTCGGATGGGCCGAATACTTTACTCTCTCCGTCAATGTATATACGTATATACGTGTATAACGTGTATAAGTTGTAATATTGAGAAAAAAAATCATAATTTCTGTTATCGATCAGTGCAAAAATATAAATATATTGTTTCATTTTACTAGCCGTAGCTTACGATTGCTTCGTTTTCTTAGAAAAATTGATTTATGAATAAAGACGCATTTGAAGCATTAAGTGGAACACAAATAGTCATTAATGTATTAATATGTTGATGGATGGAGTAATACATATATCAAAGTTGAATTCTTTTTTTATTTAGACACTGATCAAAACCAAACCAAACGAAGAGGGTAGTTTACTTTACTCCATCTGTCAAAAAATCCATTTATATATATATTCAACTTTTAAAAAATCATTTTCTACATTCTCACCGGTTCATAAATCAAAAGGTTTATGGTTTCAATATCCTTACTTACTTATTATCTATCATATTATAATATTGCTTTTCTTATTAACAAAACACATTTTAGTTTTTCTCTTATCACTAATTTATCAACTAAAGAAGTACTTTGACAATAATGATAAATACAAACTTTAATAATAAATAAATAAATATCTTAATTCTGGTTCATCCACTTATATGATTTTAGTTTATTTTTTTTCTATACATGTAGATGGGTCGGAACTAAGAGCTCATCCAAACGTGGCCGCAACATGAATCCAATCGTTACACAAATTTAGCTTTATTTAAATTTTAAAAGGTTTTTTTTTTATCAAGAAGAAGTAGCTTGGAAGATAAACAGAGGTGATTTCTTTTGAATCAAGTAATAAGGAAATATAAAAAAGCAAATTGCACAGTAGGGAACACATTTGGGGTGGGTCCAAAATTTACAAACCGAAATACGTGAAACCGAGTAGCCCATCAACATTATTTTTTTAATAATAAAAGTATAGCGTTTGACCTCTTTACCGACTAGTCCGTTTTGAATTGTGTAAAATATGATTTGAATAGGATCTTAAACTCTGATAAATTGTGTACAATAGGATTTGAATAGGATCTTAAACTCTGATAGATTAATACATTCACAACGCCACTATCACCATTATTATTAACACACAAACTCTAAACGAGAGCATTATTAGTATTGTACTTATTAGTAACTCCTAACTCCATTCTAAAATAAGTGTATTTTTAGTTTTATCATAAGTTAAACTATTTTAAGTTTAACCAAGTTTATAACAAAGAGTATTAACCTATAACATGTAAAACAAATAAACTATAAAAAATATTTTATAATGGATCTAGTGGTGTTCATTTGATATTGTTATTATTATTTCCATTTTCTTATAATTTGGCCAAACTTATAATAGTTTGACTTAAAAAAATTAAAAATGAACTTATTTTGGGAGGGAGGAAGCACTTAGCAGAGGATGCATGGTATACATAGATCTAGAGTTTTGTGGAGTGTCGTGGATGGATCTTGCTAGCATCCAAAACAAGTCTAACCCCAAAGTTAAATTAGAACAAATAAACTCCTATCCCCTCCCATCCTCCACTAATTCCAAATTTATGATTTGAACTTTATTCGGGGCTAAGTACCGGTGCATTTCTATCGTACGAAAGACACTCTTACTAGATATTTACTCTCTTCGTCTCACAACGATTTTACTTTTACGATGAAGTTGTCTAATTCCTATAACATTCATATGTTCTAAAGAGCTCCAAGTGTGTAACCATCTGACCACGAGCTAAGAGTATCTCTAGCAGCTGCAACTTCACGAAGGCAGCGAGAGGGTTGTGGCGCAGCGATGGAAGGGGGCAGCGTGGGAGCTGCGGATCCATCGTCTCCTCCTCAGTGATCACATCCGCTTCGGTGCCCCCTCAATCTTCAGTGGCGTGTGGGAGCAGCAGCAAAGCGGTGAGACAGGAGGTGAAAGAACATGATGAACATGATCACAAAATGTTACATCGGGATCTAATTTACCAGGCAAAGAGCGGCACAGCGGCAGCATACAAAGATACACACATCCAAACCGAAGAAAACAAAAGAAGACTGGACAAGATTGAGAAAAAACGGATGAATTACAGGAGGAATCAATACGATACATGGTGAATAACTTTTGCTAATTACTAGTAATAATTGACAGGTCACGTAGTTTCAAAATGAATATCAGGGTCTCCTGGATGAATTAGTAGCTGCATGGTGTTTTTAGCACACCATGACAAAGAATAATATGATGTCCTACTCCATTATACCGTTTACACAACACACATAGTTTCCTCTATCACTATTAGATTTGTTGCAGCTACTAAGCACAGCAAGTTTTGCAGCAAGGTACATCACGAATACACACCAAAAAATATACAGATTCAATGTATGAAGAATAAGATGTGGGTGACCCAAATCACACATTGTAAACCTCAGTAACTTGATCTTTTCTGATGCGCATGCATGGCGGAGTTAGAAAAGTTTCAATTTTCCATGTCGGAGAACAGATTTTGCCTGACATACAGCCTTCTCAGTGCCTGCCAATCCAGAGCAAGCATCTGATGCCCCCAGGGTAACTGCAAAGTACAGATAAATGGTGCACAGGAAGACAAGAACCACTAGTGTTGTTAAGAGGAAGCGATGCCGATCAACCAGTGCAGACCAACTGCCAACATCATCCCGAGATGATTGAGGCTTCTTTGGGGATGATAAAGAAAACATATTCTGTGACCGCCTGTGAGGAGATGATAATGAATCAAGAACCATGGCAGTGATGAGCTGATTCGTCCAAAACCTGACCCAACAAAGAAAAAATAAGGGTGAGGGAACATACGTATTCTCAAATCATATACTTGCAAGAAATATTGCATTACGGAAATAAAATCCTTCAAATGTTCAATTCAACCATCACATATGTCCATATGCAGTGATAATAAATTAATAAGGCAACTCAGCAACAATTCAACTGCAAGTTACCAGGGAAAAGAAAATTCATGCTTGGAGAGATGCATCATTCTAAATACGAGATGCACATGCATTGAACACTCAAAGCCAAACTGAGACATTGCCGCAAATCACAGTTACGGTTTGACTAAATTATGTCCTCTCAGGAGTCAGGATAGATATTATCAACATGATAGGTCTTACTCGAGGAATTTCCTGCTCAAGTTTACCAAGAAAGAAAAATTATTCTACTTTAATTTACATTAACAAATGGTTGAATCAACATTCTGAATAATGGAAACAATATCATCTACTGTATGAATACCACATCACATTAAAAAGGACATGGATTTATCATATTATCACTAGGATTCTTTAAAATGCTATCCAAAATAAAACCTACAGAAACACTAATATTACAAATATTCACATTTTAAAGCATGAATGAACATTCATCTGCCAATCAACAATATATGTTAAATGAGATTTATTCTAAAGGTGATTTGGATTTCAAATTTTACAATAAATTGAGAAGCATTTATTATAGAATAAATCTGGAAAGACTGGAATATCATGTTATTTCCATCAACAGGAGAAAATTTGGTGTATATCATCTCACATGGCAGTGGATAAATGATAGTAATGACATGAACATGTTCTTGCCACCAGAACATGCAAAGGCCTCAAATATGTTGTACTGTAGTCAGCACATACTGAAACATTAAGTACATCACTGCAGTGAACAAAAAACACAGTGATACTATCAAACTACCTCCTGTGATTAATACATGACAACGTCATACATTAATGACTAGAGGGAGTACTATTCAACTAAATATACAGCTAAACTCTACATCCCTCTGCCAGGTTGGGAAACAATGATTTAGCTGTTACAAGCCATATTTGTAGCTAGGAATAAGTCTACATAACCTCCTCACGTATTACTGATTGATCACTTAACCCTCTGACCTAATAAACCAGATGTTTAGCCCCCTAACCTTTTAAATACCGTTTACTTAACCCCCTAAGATTATTTTACAAACTGATTTTGCATTACTGGCATGTCACATTGGATAAGATTGCTTTTTTCTTGTTCTTCCTCATTTTCTCATCCTCATCTCTCTGATGCTAATACTACTATTGAATCCTTCTACTTCCCTGTAAGGTGGTTTGTTGATGTCTAACCTGTTGCTGCTGCTATTTTTGGTGAATTTAGCACTGGATCTGAAAAAAAGACTGCTATTGATTAGTTTTTCTTGTTCTGTGAATACAGTGCTTGAAATAATTTCCGCCCCATCCCACCATTACTTGTTTTTTAAACAACTTTTGGAGCTCTAGCTTTCGCTTTTCTTTGTTCTTTAACACAACATGACTAGAAAAAACCACAGCAACAAGGTGTGGAGACTCACCTTCAACTCAGGCTATAATCCGATGGTCTACTCTCTGTCATCAGCTTGTCGTTCGCCTGGCCAAAGAAAGAGGGGGATGGAGGGAGGAGGAGACGCCGGAGTGAACGAGGAGGCACTGACAGAATGAATGAGAAGTCCATGGGGAGAGGCTGTTAGATTTTTATGCATGCGCGTGTGATGAATGTGGCAATCTTGTCCAACGTGGTACGCCAGCAGGGCAAAACCACCTTAGGAGGTTAAGTAAATGGTATTTAAAAGGTTAGGGGTTAAACACCTGGTTTATTAGGTCAGAGAGTTAAGCGATCAATCAGCAATACATGAGAGGGTTATGTAGACTTATTTCTTATAGCTACATATAAGTTCAAGTAACAAAATTGAATTATTAAAACATAGGAAATTCAAACATGCTGTTCTACTTTATCTATGGCCTCAATATAAGGTTTGGGGAAAAGTCAGAAAAAAACATATAGTGAAACAAAAATCACTACACATCTGCCAGTGTCTCTGCCTTGAAAGTGGAATTTTCATTGGTGGAGCAATGGACGTCGCAGTGTGCAGTGTGAACTATAGTGAAAATGACCCACCATGTGGCATTATCCCTGTCCCTGTCGATAGTGGAACCGCATAAACATCACTTGTGCAATTGAATACTTGAATTCCAAAGAAAGCTCCTTTTCTTTACTGATGGCTCAAGATCCAGGAAAGAAACTCATCTCTTGCTACAGTTTAATGCTGACTTCCACGCTAGTTTCTACAATTGATCAGCATGCGTGGACCAAGAATCAACGTGCCATCTTCTGTAATTCCAATCCCAAAAGTTGTGTGATTGCTACCCAACTCCATGAATCAGATGCACATAGCTCGTAACAGCCGGCCATCCACACCAATTGGCGAATCAAGCAAATTGGTTCCGAATTATAATTCCAATGCAATGATGTTCAGACGATTCTGTGACATATGAATCTCAACTCCCACATCTACATGATCAACTCAAAAACAATACCGGAATCTAGGAAAAGCGTGAGATGCCGAGATCTTTGTCTCTACGCTTCTCTTCAATCCACATCAACGCCAGGGGATAATTAATATCAAGACGCCAAATCTTGGAAACAAATCAGCTCTGTTCCTTTCCAAATTCCAAACAAAATCTTGACCAGTTTTGACGGGCTCACGAGCATTAAGAATTCGCAAGACTATTAGCTGGCCGGATCGAATCCAAACTAAAGAAACCAAGAGCACGCACAGGGCAGTGTGAACTACGAGCTACAAATCTGATCCGCGAAAACAACTCGAGGGGAAACGAAGCAGGACGCGCAAAACGCACACGGGGCTCTCTAATTGAATTCCCATTGCCGATACCAATTTCCCACCCAACGGAATCCCCTCTACGCAAGCGCAAGGCCCGTGCAGCTGACTAGCTGAGCCAAGCGCCGCCCCAACGGTGACCGGCGCGCGGCGGCGCTGGCCTTCTACTCACTCGGCGGAAGCAGCTTTCCTACAACGCGAAGAAAGGACCAGCCTCGCGGCGGACCTCCTGACCGGCCGGCATCCAGCATCAAGGACAGGAAAGGGGAAAGAAAAAAAGGAGGAAAAACAGCGAAAAAGCAAGAAGCTCAGATCCAAGGAGACGAAACGGGGAGGTGGATCGAGCGCTTACTTTGTTCCGATCCGAAGAGCTCCTCTTCCTCCTCGCTCGCAGTTTCTCTCTCAAGAGGGGAACGCGGTCTGTAGGAAGAAGGTTAAAAATGGAGGGGAGGATGGAGGAAGAAGGCACATTTATTTCTGCTTCATATCACAGTTCACAAATGGTATTTTATGTCAAACTTTTTGAAATTTGATTAATTTTAAATAAAAATATGTTAGGGTGAAATATTCACATCAATAGTACATCAGTTGTTTCACCCCTAATGTGTTTAGAGGGTCTACGAAGGGTATACCCTTTGTAAGATTCTCGAGACTCGGCTCGCCATTTGGAGTATTGAAGCAAGCTCTAGGCTTCGAACCCCGGAAACATTCTAAGGACTGCCGAAGAATGAAATCTCCGAAGCGTGTCTCAGGCTTTGGACCATTGTTCGGTAAACCGAAATAGGCTCCACTCTCCAAAGGCCTACTTCGGTGCAGGTCTTTGAAGGTCATAAACCACCTCGAAGAAAGAACCTAAACCAGAGGCTCCGGTCTCTTTCGATAAGACAAGCATTCAATACAGACCTCAGAGGCCGGGAATAAAGACTTCGTTGTATATGTAATGAGTACTTTTATATTTATACAGTGTGTTACTGTATAACCTCTATGTAACTTTATAAACAGTGTTGTTATAGTTGGTTATAAGTAGATGACATATTAGTATTACGCTGTTCACCCTTGACTATAAATATTGACCCATTATAGGGGTATAGGCATCGAATACTTGATATTCACATTAAGTAAAGAACAACTCACTAGACGTAGGGTTGTTATCCGATTCGAAGGCCTGGACTAGTATGAAACAGAACTCTGTTGTTAATTCTCATTACTACAACAAAATATATTAGTATCTATGATATAAAGTGAATATATATATTACAGTGGATTTAATAAAATTAATTTGATGTTATAATTGTTGATATATTTTTTATAAAATTTGTTAAAATTAGAAAACTCTTACTAAAAAAATTCAAATAATTTATAATATATAAGATATGGAGTTGTATCTTACTGTAAAATTCAGTTTGTTTTCATGATGCCTTGCCTCTTCAGGAATTGCAGATATGTCCTTAATTTTTAATTTTTAGGGTCCTAAATCCTGGTCTCTTTCTGCATTTTCCCCTTCACTTTTGTTGATGTTTATGGGGATGAGCTTTAGAGTTTCCCCCGTTTCCTCGTATATAGCAAAATGGTGATAATATCTGTAGAACAAACATTTTATGAAAGCCATTTAAAATATGAATATTGATATAACTTTTATACACTAGTGTATTTGTAAATTGAGTAATTATTGGTTAGAACTTATAAAGTTTGATTGTTTTTTTCAAATTTTTATACGGCCTATAATTTTCTCCGGAAGGAGTAATATATTTGCTCTCCTACGAACATTTCAACTCATTGTACCATGCAAAATTGCAGATTAGGCTATCTCTTAATTTCACTAGCATTCACATATGTTATGTCGAATTATTGATTTGTAGCTTAATTTCACTAGCATTCATATATGTTATGTCGAATTATTGATTAGTAGCAGCAGTAGAGAGAATGAGAGGTGTAGAAGCAATGAAGCAAACACACCATTGGTGATTGGTTGATTGCTTTGCTAACCAATCCTATACTCTCCAATAAACGCCAACTTCTTTTTAACCAAATTATATCCATTACTTTTATACATCTCTAAACTTTCCATATTTTCACAAAAATGTAAGATTCATCTATATATATCCCTTGACTTTCCATGCTATTCACTTTTCATCTTTTGACTGAAGTAATCTAAAAACATTTTGGCACCGGTCAAAGGATGAAAAGTAAACAATATGAGAGCTGAGGGATACATGGATAATGTCTAGTTTTGAAATTTAAAGATAAATTTTAGACTCTAGTGAATGTTCAGAATATAAAATGGGCTTAAATCTTTATATTTTTACGGATTTGATGGCTTGTCTTTCCCCACACCAGCGACCAACCAGCTAACATTTCTGTGATTTTTCGTTAAAACAATACTATTTCTGAAAAATTTCAACACAACATTGTTGGCAGCAGACAAATTGTTCTTTCAATTCTGAACGCTTCTCACTGAAGCTATATCTACCATCTTTTATTCTTACGACCTTGCAAGAGCTTTCCAAAACATCTGGCAAGAGCCACCTATTTCAACCCTAAACCCTAAACAAATCAGCCAGGAAATGCTCTCTCTGAAAAAAAAAAAGAAAATTTTTGAGCAAGTGAAGTTCTTTGGCAGCTCATTATTGAGCTGAGGCTTCTACCAAGATCTGATGTTATAAGACAATAAAAGTGAGACGAGGCAAACAAAGACACAACACAGGTTTCAGAAGTATGAACACATTTTTCTATAAATGTTACATTTTTATGGATCGATCACCCACCTGTTTGCAAAAATCCTTACTCACAGGGCTTATTGCGAATTTATATGCATCAATGTTGGAAACCCAACCCTTTTTTCCTTCCCTTTGTAAGCCAGGACGGTAACAGACAATTTATTTCATATGCAGCAGAATGCTGCTACTTATGCTAGTACAACATCACTATCATTATCTACACCTTGCAAGGGCTCTTGCAACTTTGCTTCAAAGTCTTCCAAGTATTCTCTACTGTTAATCTCTGTCAACCTGCATAGAGCAAAAGGGAAAAGGATGGCATCAAGTGGATTTTAGCCATCAGGAGACAGTACTAAAGCTTATCGACTGATGAAATCATATGCGTAATATCGCAAATTTGCTGTTACCTGCTAATTGTCCGATCCTTGGCAAATCCTAGCTCATTGTCCACGCACAAGTCAGGATCATCAGTTTTCTGTGACCGTGATGATCTAGGAGAGATTTTTTGTGCATCAGCAACTGTCACTACATTCTCAAATAGTTCGATTGGCGCAGCCTCAGCTGCACATAATAACCTTGCCTTGTTCTCGTACATAACCTGAAACATCATCATTTCATTGATGGCTTGGAGATAAGACTAGTTATGCCAAGGTAAACAAGCGAGGCCAATGCAAAGTTAAACATGAAAAGTAATAGAATAAGGAAGCATGGATCTTACATCAACCAATGTAACAAACCGATAAGCTGCTGTTCTGTTTTGTGAACCAAACTTAGGGATGCCATCAAGTGCTAAGGTGTGAAACTTTTCTGCATAGCAACAATCAGAAACCAATTATATTACATCAAGAATACACTTTTGTAAATCCTGACTGAAAATGCATGGCACCAGCATACTTACTAAATAGTCCAAAGTAATCTGCTGCCCCTAAAGGCCTGTTGCAAAGATCTTCGAATTGGAAATATGCACACCCATTTGCTCCCAGTGGAACCTGCAATGAATCAAGGTTCAGTAATAACACCAGTATGTTTTACTGGGATAAAACTAGCTTCTTGAAATTTCTAAAGACCTGCAATTGCCGGCCCATAACAACTTCAACTCTCTGAGGTCTAGGTTCCACATCACCAATTAATGTTTGGAATTTTTGTTTAACAAGTGTACTGTATTTTCCAACAAAATAGAAACCTTGTTCAGCCTGTTTGCATATCAGATGGAAGATGTCAGAAAAGGGTTAAAAGGAAAAAGCAAACACTAATATACTGAAAATATAGGCAACATACAGAACCCAATTGGCGATAGTCTACGGCAGAGCCAATGGGGTGTGCAATGCACCTTTCCTGCAATGGTCCACAAAAGTTGAATCCAGTAACTGGCACATTAAAATCCATTTGACAACAAAAAATCAAAAAATTGGACAACTCATACTTTCAGGGTGTCAATGAAAGGTAAGAAAAGATCTCGCTGTAAGCCACCCTCGTAGAGCTGATCAGGAGCACGATTAGAAGTTGAAACGAGAATCTGAGCATAAAATCATCATGCAAAATAATTAATATGAAATGTCAGGGTACTACTACCAAGTTGCTTAAGTGGAATAAGAAAGTGAGAAAATAATAGTCACATACAATGCCTTTGCTGAACAAATGTCTGAATAGCCGGTTCAATATCATAGCATCAGCAACATCAGTTACCTGCACAATGTCTTGAATTTGTTAACAACATACATACCTATCAATCCAATACGTACTTCCATACGGATACACATACCATAAATTCATCAAGACACAATATGATGGCCTCATCTGAAATCTCAGCTGCAACCACATCAAGGGGATCTGAAACACCTTTATGCATCTGTATGTAGATGAATATTTAATCATATATGCCTGACTATATTGCAGTGAGTTAGGCTGAGAAAGGCAATTATGCATCTTGTATCTACAAAAGTACCTGAAGACGACTATGTACATTTAACATCAAATCGTGAAAGTGAATGCGCTTTTTTCTCCAATTAGCTGGCCTGCCAAAAGCAAGCATCGAGTTATGAAAAACAAAGTGAACAATAGATGTAAATACCCACATGTTATTTTGTAAGTTGTTATGTAATCGAAGTTCTCAAGAATGCACCAAGAAAGTCTACAAATTCTAGATTATGGTACTTACAATTGCTCATAGAACAAGTCCATAAGCATCGTCTTCCCAGTACCGACACCTCCATATAGATACAGCCCCTTGACAGGAGAATAGGTAGAAGGCTGGGTAATTAGGCGGGACCATAGCCATCTTCTCCTGCAAAACAGTAAAACTACGGTTTAGGACTTAGGAGCATTCAAAACCATGTGAACTCAATGTTTTCTAACTGCGCTTACCTTCCAGATTTCTCAGATGACTGATATCTATCCAGATGGCAAGCTTCTTCATTCTCCACCAGCTCTTCATAGAGCCTTTGTAATTGCTGAATAGTGTCAACCTGTATAAAGCCGTAAAAATGGCAAAGATCAAACATGAAACTCTAAAGGAAGTTAGACAAGAAAAAGGACGTTGGTTAAGACCAGTTCAACAACCTGAAAGTGATCACCATCCACAAGCTCTCCTGATGTGATTCTCCTCTCATATTCCACCATCGGACCAGCTCTTGCAACATCTGATACAAATTGGGAAATAAAATACGCTCAATGAAATGCAACCAGTAAATTAAATATCTCCCAAGAATACATATACCTTTGATTGAATCAGTTGCCACAGTGGAAAACCTGGACCTCAGTAATTCAATACTTGGACTCACATATCTGGCAATTTCTACATTATGGCATAGTGTGCTCATTGAACTGGATACCGAACTACACAATATCAGAGCATTCTGCTGCTTGATCAATCTGTTCAGTGATGACTGCCCCTCTGCATGGAGCCGGGTGAAACGCTGGAGTTGGCGAAGTGACCTAACAACTGATCTCATCTTCCGGTGTTTTACTTTCTAGACAAAGCTCAACAAGCAGTTTCTCAAGTCTACAAACATAGCAAAACAAGAACCCATTAAAAAACTCATAGAGGACATCTCCAAGAATGGAGCACTACTGACCATGTGATGAAACACAAACATTCATGTTGCACAAACTTGGAATCCCCAGAAGAAAAAAAAGAAAGTAAACAAATGGGGATGGAGCATGTGCTTTGGAGTCTGTAAACATGAAATGTTACTAGGAAAGTGACGTGTAAGAGTGGTCAATAATGGAATAAATGAAATGCCACTACTGCAAATCAACTACCTAGTACCCACCAATCAAATTCAGCTAATAAAAAATTAAGACTTTAAAACTTCCCTTAGGAGACGAACAATTCGGATCGAATTGGTCAGAATCACCCCATATTTTGCCCCAAATCGACAAAATCAAAAGCGGGATATCGCCAGATTTTGGAACAACGACCGAAGGTTAGAAGCTCCAAGTTTATTCGAACAATGTTAGCCAGAATTTTCTGATGAGGCGATGACGGACAGGAGACGCGGGCAGAGTCTCAAGATCGGAACTTTCCGCAGCTCGAAATCTCTAATCGAAGCAAAACAATTTGAATCGGCGAGTTGGAAAAAACCTAAAGAACTCAGAAGAACAAAAGTCGAGAAACTCCTAGGTCCAAACATTTGGGAGCGACGAGCAAATCAAGAACACCGACGACTCGACGAGAAAACACAAGCACAGGCAAATACGATTTCTCTTCCCAAAAAGAAAACAGCTAATCCCAATGAAAGATCCAATCTTTGAACAACCGCCTTCCTCACCTGCACCAGAACTCCGGAACGCCGAAGAGAAGACGGAGCGGCTGCTGACCGGCGGCAGCGGCGGCAGACAGCCTGGATCCTTATTGCTGCCGCCACGCGATCCGCTGGAGGAGGCTACCCGGCGTCGCCCTGCTGCCGCGGCGATGAGTAGCCGCGTCCACCTTCCGGCGGCGGCTGCAGCGGTGGTTGGTAGCAGCGTCCACTTCCGGCGGGCGGCTGCAACGGCTGTTGGTAACCGCGTCCACCCCTCTGGCGATGGCGATCCAGTCGAGAGGAGCCAAGAAACAGAGCCAACTCAACAAGATATTCCCTAATCCAATCCAAACAAGAATATACTCGTGAGAAACAATCGAATCCGACTCGTGCAACGAACCGAGACATCTACGAATATACTCACCGGATTAAAGGCAGAGAGAAAAAAGGAGACCGAATCCAACTCTCCTACAAACCGCGGAGCCGAAACCGCGAAACCTCCCCTCCTCCTCGTCGCCGTCAGCCTCTGACAGACAGCGACGCCGCCGCCCTCTCCTACAGGATGCTCTAACTCCTGTAGTCCGTCCGTCCCGTGACGCCGCGGGACCTATCCCGAAAACGCACGGGCGCGACGACGACGATTCCAACCGTGATGGCCGGGACAAGCAGAGCAGGGGAGCAGGAAACGGCGCGCCTCCTGGCTCCGAGTCTCCGGCGTGTGTGTGCGCCGAGGGATCGGGAATCGGAACGGGAATGGGAAGCGTGAGCTGAGCTGGAATGGAGTTGGAAATAGGAATAGGAAGTTGATTACGCTTACACGTTGGCCTCTCTCTGGTGAAGTGATTACGATGATGCAACTTGGGTGGGATCTTCTGTGGCAAGCTGACTTTTTTGGTGTGGCCCCAATCTTTTTGGGACTAATCTTTTTTTACAAGAAACTCTGTTATTATTTTTTTTAAACTCTATTACCAGGATGAATTTTTTATTGCTTGATATGATATTTTAAATTCAAACGTAAGATTTGGATCCATGATATTTTAATTAACTCAACAGATTTTTTTTTTGAATTCAAGGGATATTCATGGATCTGTAGGAAGGTTTTGAAGATGGATTTGGAATTTTTGAAGAAGATCAGAATTCAGATATTGAGGGAAATTTCAAGAGGGGTTGTTGTAAGGAGTATTCGGGATAGTTTTTAATTTTTAATTTAAATTTTGGGAGTACAAATTGAATATATTTTGTGGTTTGGAATTGGTACAAGAGATGATTATGATCACATCGGAGATGAGGGACTCTCCCTATTAACTGCTCAGTCTTTAACAGCATAAACACAAAAAAATTAATCATCGAAAAAAAAAAAAATCAATTGGCTGAAATAAGAAACTAGGACAAAGGGCTCGTTTGCTGTACTCTGGATTCTGATTCAACTGATTTTAATTTCTAATTTTTTGAATAAATGATTTTACGAGAGATTTGGCTGTAAAATTGTTTAGCTGGATGAGTACATTCTAATTTTTATAAGTGATGAATTTACTATATTATATGAAACCATATGAATAAAAATGAATAAAAAATATTATTTATTAATATACTTTAATCATGTATAAATATTTTCTTCAATTTTTATGAGTATTTTTAATTTTTGTTGGACTAATTCCAATGAGAAGAAAGATTTCAACAAGTTTTCCCCGCATTAAAAAATAAGAATTAAGTATGAATTACTTTTATTTTTACCTATTTAATAAAAATTCTAAAAATTCTCTTTTAAAAACACCCTTCAAATCTTGACCAAACGGTTCACGGGCATAACGATTCAATTCTGAATTGAGCAGTCATCACCCTCTCCATGCCGCACACGCACAAGCATGGCAAAAACCAAGCTGGACACAAGTAGGAACACCAATCAGGTATGACGGACATGGATAGAACATACTCGTACCCATAGCCGTGAGATTTTTTATATCTGAACTCGTGCCCGTTACCTATAATAGGTAAAAACCCATGTCTATACCTGATACCCACAGGTATACTCGTTTACTCGTGAATGACGTGGATAGGCCAAGGACGACAGGGTGCGACGGGGCCAACATTGGGAGAGGCAGTGGTTGACGTGGGGTGGGGGAGGTAGTGGCCGACGCATGGAGGCAGATGCTGACGGTGGAGAGCAGGGCCAATGCAAGGGACGAGGCTAGTGGCGAGGAAGGAGGGAGGCTAGCGTAGGGGTCGACGCGTGAAGGAGGCCAGCACGGGGTTGGGGCGCCGCTAGAGAGATGCCGGTACAGGGCGAGGAGGCCACTGTGGGGGCGCGCGCGAGAGGGAGGGCGCCGTGAGGGGCGCGGTTAGGGGTCACCGAGGGAGGTGGAGGGGCTAGGTGTGGCGGCTAGACTTTGGAGAAGAGGAAAAAATGCTAGGGTTTAGGAGTAAATTTGGTTTATATATTAATGGATAAATGGATAAATGGGTACAGGTAGTTAATGCCTATACCTATATCTGTTTGTCTATCGGGTATAAATTATAATCTAATATCATACCCACGATATAAAATTATGAATATGCCTGACCCTAATAAAGTTTTTATCCGTAGGTAAACTTGTAATCGGGTATAATTGACATCCCTAGACACAAGCTAATGGCTAGGCACTAGCATGATCACTTGTACAAGCAAAACGCGTGAGTATTATATTATTCTTTTGTCTCAAAATATAATGCATTTTAATTTTATACGCATGTATTAAGTTGATGTGTAAAAGACCATAATATCTTTATTAATATGAATAAATGTGAATCCAACGTTAGTTGGATATAGTCCTAAGTAATAAATTATAAAGATAATATATATACTTAAGTTATTTTTAAAGTATTAGGTTCGTACCCTGGCACTGTTCCTGCTGTTAGGTTTCTGCGGCCATTTTTCAGAATTCATCGTGTCAGCGTGAACACAGGTTCCTCATGGAATCTATTGCACGCAGTAAAAAACAAAACCCGAAAAAATAACAGCCTTGATGGCCGGCCCGTGAAGGCTGCGCACTGCCGCCCCACGCCTCTACGGTCGGCTACTATATACAAAATATTACCTCTAAAAATATAATGAGTTTTAAGTTTAAAATTTATTTTAAATTAACAACCTATTATTTATAAAAAAATATCTCTAAAATATCTATCCTATCTTTAGACTTTATTACTAATTATTTCATCTAACTATTTTTGGTATGTATTCATTTATCCTAGAAGTATAATATATTCTTTTTTACACGTGTAAATCTAAAACTTACTATATTTTGAGTATTTTGAGCTCGAGAGAATAAGCTACTTTTATCGTCGTTATTTTAACAAGTCTACTCATATTGTCGACGTGTGGTCGAGCAGCCCTCCTCGAGGGGTGCCCGTGGAGGTGATTTGTATTGTAGG
>KE372860.1:23414-40026 GCA_000418225.1 Zizania latifolia | reverse complement strand
TATTGTCTCTAGAATAGTACACATCAAATGTTACTAAAAGTCAAGTGTGCTCCAATAATACTCATTCCAGCCATAAATTAAATTACTTTAACACCATAAATATTTTTTAAATATGGATTTTGGGCATATGAAAATTACCCGGCTAAATTTCTCTTAACAAAATCTTTCAAATTTTATACTCATGTGACTTTTTAATTTAAATAAAGTAATTGAGTAGTCGAAGTTACATTTAATTTACTGATTTTAAAAAGTCTTCCTTTTTGACCGGATCGAGCAGGGAGTATACTGGGACTAGATTTTAAGCCTTAGAGGACATACTACTAAAACCATTTTTCATGTGCGGTTTTTTAACACCCGTTAAAAATAAATTTGGGTCAATCAATGAAATATCAGTGATTCTATTATATTTTTAGATTCTAAAGCTATTGAGTTTTATAATTTAGATTCACATATAATTTATATCATTTGGAGAGCTTTAGATTTTATAGCTATAGCTACTAGAAGTTGTTCAAATAGGTTATTAATTGATTAAAAAGAATTTCCTAATGTGAATACTAGCTAGTTTAGTTTTGTGTCCAATTTCACATGTCCTTTCAATCACACACAATTCTTGTTAGACATCATTTGTCATCTTTGACATTGTGCTTGTGCACCATTATTTTCTGACCCAATCTTTAATTAGAGACATGGACACACACATATATGTATATATATTAATATAATGAAGCGCCTGCCCATAACAAATTAAAGGGTGAAAACAACGTTCCTTCGGTAGACATGTGGCCATGTTTAGTAGTTGAGGAGTGGTTTAATTATTTTTTCTATTTTCAGTATAAAACATGAAGAATATTGCTCACCAAAACAATCTTATTAATTTATGGAGCTTCGCAGAGACAACTA
This sequence comes from Zizania latifolia, assembly GCA_000418225.1. Taxonomy (NCBI): domain Eukaryota; kingdom Viridiplantae; phylum Streptophyta; class Magnoliopsida; order Poales; family Poaceae; genus Zizania; species Zizania latifolia. Next base: position 39,126 of record KE372860.1, on the reverse strand, counting down.
AAATCTTTGAGTTGGAGCTCAGCTCGCCAAACAAGGCTTATATATTAAGGATATATTACTCGACTAAATACTCTCAATTCATCTGTGTCTCTAGATTTAGGATTTTTTAGAGTTAGATTTATCTAGCCTAAAAAAATTTCTCGATTTAGAGCTATGCCAACAAGTGCGTAATTCTAAACTCTAAACAACTCAAAATTAAACACATCTACAGTAGATACGCAAAACATACATATAACATTATTAATAATCTTAACTTATTTTGTTCTCTCGCTACCTTTTGCTTGTATCTTGTGCTAATCGAGCAATCTCTTCACGAATTGAAAATCCGCTCACTCTAGTCTCTCCTCTCTTCATTTAATTATCTTGCACTGCTACAAAATACACTATTAGTTTGGTTCAAAAACATTTTTTGTCTTAGTTTTTGAATTGATATTATATATCTATCTGGAAGAAGGTTAGCACACATGCATATCTGTAGACATGTATGCTCAAGATTTGTTAAAATTCTTAATGCTTATATGGTAGGACTTAGGAGTAATGTTTATAGACGGCCGGCCGACTTAATGTAGTATTTATGTAACATGCATGCCCATGATTTGTTTTAATGGCCGGCCTCCAGTAGTCAATATGCTGCTTAATTTCAGCATTATTCAGCATGCCGTTATGGGCACACACACGTACGATCATGCTAGGGTCAAAATTGTAGACAGATGCATGGCAATCAACGATGATAGCTAGGCTTTGACCCCGTTAAGTACGTAATAGATGCATGGCAGATGATATATTTGATTAAAATAGTTCGAGGGTTCAAATAAACAAATTTAGTGTTAAAAAGCTGATCATAAATAATTTTAAAACACTTTTTTCCTATCGATAATTGGGAGTTATATTTTGGCGGGCCTGTTCAGATAAACTTAAAAGTTGGATTATTAACCCAGATTATACCACGAGACACACATTTCAAATTAAACTCCTGAAAAGGTGTATTTTCTCAAAAACTTTATGTGTAAAAATTATAAAAAAGTGTTGCCGATGGTCCGCTGGGGAGCGACAGGGTATATACCGGCCAGATTCATTTGAATTTCAAATTTCAAATTGAAAAAAAGAAAAAAATTGAAAAAATTCATAAAAATAGTAGGTGAATTAATATGATTTATGGTGAAATTATTTTTTAAAAATATTGAACTATCACAAAGTTATGAACCAAGCAAGATGAACAAAAATATAAAATACAAAAATAATTCACTTTTCAATCTTCTTTACTCATTATTATTTAATTCTTTGCATGCAGGCTCTTAGATTAATGTCATATGTTTGACCAGATAAAATTTCATGCTTCATGAGTGTTGTCTGTTGATTATTTATTCTAAACCTGTTGATTCATAAACACTCACATTGTTGAGTCACAAGACTTGTTCTGTTGATTCATATGCACGTGGATTATTTGCTTATGGTATGTTGATTCACATACACTCATCTTGTTAATTTACAAGACTTGTTGGTAAGTTATTTACATGAACGTAGGATTATTTGCTCCTGGTATGTTGATTCACATGCACTCATTTTGTTGAGTCACAAGACTTGTTGGTAATTTATTTACATGCATGCAGGATTGTGAGTCATGTCTTCTTCTCAAAAGAGTGGTATATAAGTGGTGCTAGGGAAGCAGGGAGAATCACTTCATATTTTAGCAATTAGCGCGCTGCCGAGCAAAGGAAGTGAAAGGTCGCTGCTTAATAGCTGTCTGCTTCCACACGTTATAGCTCGGCTAGCGCTTAGTATACATATTTGTCAATAGTTTATTTAATTATCTAAAGCAAACAGAGTATATATTTGTCTATATTTTATGTAATTGTCTGGAGCAAACAAACGTTCGACGCTCCCCAGAATAGTACATCTCTAGTTCTAACTCAACAGCGTACGACAATATCACTTATGGACATCCTTATAAAATTTTGTTGTAATTTGAATTGTAATTTGTATTTTGTTGTAAACTTATAAAATTTATGGTATTTTAAGTTTCTAATTTATCTTGAAAAATAATTTTCTACGATTTTACATTTTTCAAATTTTTCTGAAAAATTGTCTGATCGGCTAGTACCATGGTAACCGAGTTTGGTACCATAAAAACCAAATAGCAAACCATGGTTTCTGAGCTGGTACCGAACTAGTGGTTACCAAACCCTAAACCGCAGTAACTAAAGTCGAAACCATGGGCGGTAACCGAAGTCGAAACCGTGGCTACCGATCTAAAAACCGTTTCGTCGGTAACCGTTCAGTAACCACAGTAACCATTATCCCGAGCCCGAGCAATATCCAGTCTAAGAATGGTTTTTGTGAACCTTAATGCACTGAATACATGGCAGGCGCCATACATAACCTTATTTTGTAACATCATTGTCCTGGAATTTAACATACGCGCATGGGACGTTATGCTGGCCGGTGCGAGATCAGCATGCATGCATGTCGTCGCTGCTGACGTGAATTAAACTTAATTAATTTAATTTAATTTAATTTGCAGTACATGTATCTATATATGTATATCATGTTTGAAATTAAAAGATGAAATCGATCGGATGTGAGTATATATATCCAACACAAACTTGTGTATATGGTACGACCGAGAGCAAGACATGCATGGTTGTTTCTGCTTATTATCTGATGAATTCATAAATCTTTTATCGATTGAGACCTGCCATTTGGATTTTGATCGAATATTGACTTGCCATGATTTGTTTAATTGGATAGACGTACCATGTGTTACTCGCTACTACGGACTTCATGCGGCTAAAATAGAGTTTGCACATGCGTGTATCCGACTATCTCTAGAAATATTGTATTTTCATCAGTGGGCGAACAACCTCCTTTTTTTAAGTGGTCCACTTAAGTCAACCGGTGAAAATATATTTCCACATAAAGTGGTACGGTATTTTATTAGTTGCGCTTAACTATTAAATGTTAAATAATTAATTGACTTCTATTAAATGATAAATAGTTAATTATATATCCATATAATGGTAAATAGTTATTTTTCTTAACACAACATGTTACATTATATACACATAGATGCACACGTACAATCACAGAACGAGTAGAATAAGATAAAAAATATTGTGACTCAAAGACATCATGCGGCTACTTAACTCTTCGCTCACGTCTATAGACAATAAAGTTGTTATCACGAGTCCTAAATGACTCACGAGGCTCGTATGCTAACTATTGTATCATTTCGGTAGATATTGATTTTATGTTCAGACACATGCTATCGAAGCAATTATATGAACATAACTATATGACCCATTTAACATAGAGAGATAGAGACCACCGTGGCGTGAGCACATCGACACAAACATCATATGGTGGCTTAGGGTAACTATGGACCCATAGCTCTGCACCACTATGTGTGGATATAGCTAGTTGATAGGCCTCATTTTTAATCTTGTCGTAGATTCTAAAATCTTAGGACCGGTCCTAAAGTTAGTACCTAAAAGTTATGGCCATTTAAAATTAGTGTTGTTTTGGAGATCAAACCAAACTTGGAGATAGGTATGCTTGATCTTCGTTTCAGCGTGAGACAGAAACACTTTTTAATGCAATAAAAGGTTCGTAGATCCAAGTAAATTAGAAGCATATTGTTTGCATGGCCTAGATGGAAATACATGTTTATATCACAAAAGTGATCTCCTTGTCGATCACGAGTTCCTCACACGCATTATTTTCCTTGTACTTTTCGCAGCTCTTAACAAAGAAGAGGTGGAAAAGTAAAAAAAGAAGTTAAGGGAGAGGCTGGCATTGGAATCTGGAACCCACTTGTTGGGTGAAGGGACTCAAGGGAGTTGCCGAGAAAGAACTATGTTAGTTTTTTATCATAATTTAGTCTATTAAAAATGGATTCATCTCGACAAGATCTATGTAACTACGATCTCCGATCAATCGTACGAGCAATAGATTAAAAAGTCAAATTTTTGGAGAAGATAACCAACACACTTTGCCTCTCTTTTTTTTATTACAGTGCTAGCATAACATTGCTCCCACAATGGGAGGTGTTCGGCAAGAATCATTGGGGGGCTGGCCTCTCTCCGCCCCTAGTTAAAGAGGCATGATGGAATGGATTGAGCAGGAACATCTCTTTCTCTGGCCTCGGCCTCGACCGAAGAAATAAGACTAAATTTGTTCCTGGTCATGCTCCGTCTGGGCCCATATATATAGAGATAAGGCGGTAGATGACAAAAAGGGCGGTGACCGGTGAAGAACGAGACAACGATAATAGCCGATAGAGAACGAGGTATCATTGAAAGACAATGAGGTGGCGGTGATGGATGACAAGGCAACAACAGAAGAGGTGGCATCGAGGGACGCAAGACATCAGTGGCGGTGACTGATGGACGTGAGGATCGGGAGTGGTGGGCTCTCGCCATGCCTAGTTATCCGCAAACGTTTTAGCCATTCGCACAATATCTCGTTATCCATGCTTTCGTCATGTTTTCGTGGTGGTTTCGCTTTGCTCGCGTCGAGGGAGATCAGGAGGAGGCTGTGCACTGAGGCCTGTGGTGGGCTCATCGAGCGGTCACTGCACGGACCACCGTCTGGTGGTTTTCCCGTGGCAGGAAGGGCTAGCACTGCCTCTATACTTTTGTGCATGGCAAACATATGTCGGGCATGGTGTCCTCTTCCTCTCTAGGTGTTGACTTCCTAGGCTAGGCCTTTGCACGTAGACACGTAGCTAACCGAGCCCTCCTATGTTTTCTAGGATGAGTCATGAAGCATGTTTGTTGGTTGATGGGTTATTTTTCATGAAGAAAAATAGATATGTTGACCACCCCTCCTTAAAAATATTTTTTTATAAAACCAATTTTATAAGCCCAACTGCCCAAGCCATAAGCCTAGCTAGTGATGTCCAAACAGGCCATCCGGCATGGCATGGCTCAGGCCCATGAAAGCACGACACGATTACTAACGGGCTGGCCTGGCACGGTTATTTGATGGGTCATGCCGTGTCCGTCCATGGGCTAGACAGGCAGCACAGGCACGACTCAGAAGAGGTTTAACCGCGCTGGACCAGCCCGTTAAGCTTTTCGTGCCATGCCGACCTGTGTATCAGAGCAGATTCCAGAATTCAGACTCTAGAATTCAACCTCCAGATTTTTAGACTCCAGAATTTCACATTCCAAATTTCAGACAACAAATATGGACATTTCAAACAACTCAAAACCAGAATTTCAGCCAACATTTACATCAAAAACAAAATTTCAGCCAACATTTACATTGAAACATACATTTACATCAAACCAACACATTTACATAAAAAATTTCACGCTTCAGCCAACATTTACATCTAGAATATCACATTCCAACATTTCAAACAACAAATATGGACATTTCAGACAACTCAAAACTAGAATTTCAGCCAACATTTACATTAGAACATACATTTACATCAAACCAACACATTTACATAAAAAAATTTCAGGCTTCAGCCAACATTTACATCCAGAATGTCACATTCCAACATTTCATACATTCAAACCAACCAGAACTGCAAGGCTCAAGCAACATATAATACAAAACAGTAGTGCAAACATCAAATAGATAATATATTTGAGCTATCCATATCGGATATTGGCTGCCTCGCTGAAAACCTATCTAGGTAAAAACTCACACCTCGTGAGAAAACCCTAGATAGGAAAAAATAGTATGACCCAGCTTGTTAATGTGTTTATCACAGTTCAAGTTTACAAGTTCCAACCCAACAGTAGCCATTACAGACCATTACACACTTGTTTCATCATCAAGATATAGATTTGAGTAAGAATCTTCAAGAACCTTGTTCTCGACGGTGTGTTGCATTCTAGCATCGCCTGCCTCCTAATCCTTGATGCAGTCAGCATCTCCACCATCTCAGGCTTCAAACGACGTCGCCGCTCCTCAATGACCCTGCCTGTTAGACTAAATGCATATTCTGAAGATATAGTAGAAATATGCACAATAATAATATCTTTAGCTAAGATTGAAAGTATTGGATGGGTTTGCTTGTGCTCATTCCACTAGTTCAAGATATTAAAACTATCACCATATTGGTTCATAGTGTCGCTGTCGAGGTAAGTCAACAATTCAGAACCAACACAAAGACTACACCTAATGTTGCTGCCTGTAGCATTGCATTAGCAGAAGTTCTCATACACAATGGGGATGGGGAGAAGGAAGATCCAGTACCAAATCCAGTACTAGAAAGACCAAAGATCTAACCCCAAGTAGTTTTTTCTTACCAGTAAAAGCATATTGATGCTCAAGCCTCTACAATCTAACTGAACAAAATTTACTATCATATTTCTTAAACATGTTAGACAAATTAGCCCTGATATCACTTAAATAAGATGAATAATTAGTACCAACCAATTAAGATAAAAGAGAGAGCACATTAGTAAAATCTCTCATCCTGGCTCTTGGATCCAAAATAAATGTAAAGGAATATAGCATATGGATATTTCTCTAGTACTTAAAATACTTAGATTTCATAGGGACAACAATATCTCTAAGCAAATCATCATTTTCATAGCTATTTAGGTGTCCAACAAACTCAAGGATGTGATGCAATTTTAATGGAGAAGTTGGATAATAAACAACAGAAAGAGCAACAGTTGAATCATAAAACAATTCAAAGAATTCTAGAAATTTTTTTAGCAATATACCAATGTGCATTAGAAAGAAGAGTCTCACCCTCTGCCAAGTGGTACTGAGTTTGTATAAACATTGAAAATGTGCTTTTGTAAGGAATGAGGTGCTTGAGCATGAGGTAGGTAGAGTTCCATCTCACACCCATATCCAAACCGAACTTATGAGGGCGAACACCCATACTCATATAATAGCTTTTTATAAGCTGTAATGTGCTGGTTAGAAGAGTTAAAGAAATATATAGCAGTTCTAAAAGTTTCAAGACATGGCTTAAGCCGTTTCAAGCCAGACTTGATAATAAGGTTAATGATATGGCAAGCACAACGCTGATGTAAGAATATAGGACCAATATAAATAGACAATGTAGGTGTAAGTTTTTCTATGGCACTAGAATTGGAAGATGCATTGTCCAAAGTAATAGAGAATACCTTCTCAGACATACCATACTCATCTACCACACATGAATACGCTCAGCAATGTTTTCACCAGTGTGTGAGCAATCAATGAGCCTAAGAGCGATGATCCTCTTCTCTAATTGCTAGCAATTATTAACATAATAAGCTACCACACTAAGATAGCGTACTACCAAACCAAATGTCAGATGTAAAAGCAACAGATGAAAAAGATGTAAAAGATTTTATAAGCTTACCACGACGTTCAGTAAAATACTTAGCAAGGTCTCTAGCAATGGTTTGCCTAGAGACATCAATAAATCTAGGATTATGAGCAAGTTTTATATATGTACTCCACAAATACATCAGACTCACCAAAGCAAATAGGAAGATCATTTCTAGCAATCAACCTACATAATTAAGTACGAGCAATATTTGGACAATAATCCCACACATGAAAAGAACCATTAGGATTTAACTGAAGCATGGACTAAGCCATGGTCGAACGGGCATGCTTCGGTTTGCAAGCTTTCTGGTGTCGGAGCAAATGCCCAGTATCACCGGCAGAACTAGCAGACAATGTAGCTTTGCAATGGTGGCACTTAGCGTCATACCTGACATTCACACTATTCTAGACATTGTCTAGTGGCTCGAAATCGAGCCACACAATAGAGGTGGGCGACCTCGCTCACTTTTTGCTACCGAGACAGCTAGAGTCTGCCACATTCAGATTTAGTTCAACCCTAGCCCCTCCCTCACCCTCAGCCACATTCGGGTTCAAGTCGTCCGAATCAACATTGCCTACAGTACTGCTGAACAAATCATCACGCCCCATGTCACCATCTTTGGTCTCCCCCATCTGCCTGAGCTCATGGTTGATAGAGGTCGGGTCATCCTGATGCTCCATCACCGCCTAGCCATCGTGACGGTTCCTCAATGGCCTGTAAGAGAAACAACGGTTGAGAGAGGCGAAATAGCAAAAGAAATCAAAGAAATGACATGGATCCGACTATGCAAAAGAGAGAGGCCAAACCTGTGCAGCCAGAGCCCCGCTTTCGCTGGCGGCAACAATGACCATGAGAGGCAGTGAGTAACACTAGAAGAACAAGCCAACAAGTAACACTAGGGTTATGACATGGATCTGCTCACCGAAGCTACAAAGGACTAGAGGATGATGAGAGGGGAGAGGTACATGAACCAGATGGCCGCTGGCCAGAGATGAAGAGGCCGAGAGGGAGACAACAGATCTAGAGGCTGGAGGCTAGAGTGTCGACTGATGAGGTGCGACTGTGAAAGGCAAGAGGAGGCCCTCGATGGAGCGATGTGCAGCGATGGTCAACCGTTGGCTAGAGAGGGAGACGACAGACCTGGATCTGGAGGCTGGACGCTGGAGCGTAGCCGCCGAGTGCCGAGCGGTGAGCCGGTGAGGTGCTATGCTGCAAAGCGAGAGGAGGCCGAGGGCCGACGGCCGAGGACGCGCCAGTCACCGGTTGGCGAGGTGCGAAAGGCGGTGGCGACAGGTGAGGAGCGGAGCGGCGCTATGACGGAGAGGACGAGAGATTAGGAGTGGAGCGGCGCTGCGGAGGGACCGAGGGAGTGAGGATTATGTTTAGGCTTTCGGGGCAAGGGGAGAAATGGGGGGTTTTATATGCCACGTGGGGTAACGGGCTAACCAAGTCGGAGACTTAAACAGGCCATGCTCGGGCCAGCCCATCGTGCCAGAGTAGCAGCCTAAGCATAATTTAAAAATCCATACCCAATTAAAAATAAACTGTACTATATTTAGACCGAACCAAAATTTTGTGCTTCAGATCGGCCCAAGGGACGTGCTTTTGGCCAACTATAAGCCCAGACTCCAAAACTCACGAGTCACCACCCGCGGCAAAGTCAAAAAGAAAAAAAAGAAAGCACAGCGACAGCAACCCGGAATCGCGGATTTATTCGAGACACCGACGAGTGGGCCCCACGCACTCAACCCCAGTACCCCACTGGCCACTCCCGTAGAAGCGAGCAGGTAGAAAAAAGGCTCCGAATCCTAGTGCTAGCAGTGAGAAGCCACGGCCACCGCCACCGCCACCGCCGCCGTATTGCTCGGGACCTACGCCGATGGGTGGATTCGCGACCTCGCGCCCCGCCTCCCTCGCCCTCGCGTCTCTGCTCGCCTTCCTCATATTCTTCGCCTTCCTCCTCGCCGTCGGCGCCGAGCGCCGCCGCAGCACGGTACGAGCTCTCTTCCCTCCCTCGTCGCCCTCCTCCTTCTCCCCGGTGATGTTCTCTGAGCGCCCGCTTCGGTCTTCGTTGCCAGGGGAAGGTTGTGCCGGACGAGTACGACCTGCGGTCCTACTGCCTCTACGACACCGACGCCTCCACCGTCTACGGCGTCGCCGCCTTCTTCGTGCTCCTCCTCGCGCAGGCGCTCGTCTCTACCGTCACACGCTGCCTCTGCCTCGGCTCCGCGCTCTCCTCCCGAGGATGTGCCGTCACCTCATTCGTCCTCTCCTGGTGCGCGCTTGTTCTCCACTTACCCCCTTTCTTCCACTTCATTCATGTGAATGTGGTGTGTTCAAATGATGATGCATATTATATTCGGTTCAATTTGAATTTTGTTCGTCGTAATTGCGAGTGCACGCTTGCGGATTCAAGTGTACGGAATATGTGCGTCTTTGAGTAGGCGAGGCGATGAGGTGAGGAGCCCGCCATGGTTGTTTGTTTGTAGGACCATGATTTGGGGGGAAATCTGTTTGAATGGTGACAAATTACATGGGGGCACAAAGTTTTGGATGTTTTCTGCACTCCTTGTTTTTGCTTCACCAGCTGACAGAACTGTTCTTTTCTGCTCAGATTGAGACAAAACTAGAAGCCATGCTTTTAGTAATCTTTTTTACCAGCATAAGCTTTTACAACACAATGCCCATAAGGCTATGACAAAAGTTTGTAAACAGATTGGCTCGATTAGTAGGCATTGAGTCATTTACTTGTTTGGGCTCTTAATTGAGACAAGTGTAATACAGAAGCTGTTTACTCTTCTGCCTGGCATCCCTAAAATGAGAGTAAATTTCATGATCACTCTCGCTATATTGCACTTATTACATAATCCTGCTCTGAATACGACAGGACTAGGGCTAATCTGTTTGTTACATTTGATTCCTGATGTTGTGTGAATACATTGTATGGGCAAATCAAACTGCTGATTGAACTATATGAATAAATTTCCTATTTAGATCATTACATTGGACAAAGCAGCATTGTTCTGCACATGTCAAATCTAATCTTTCATTCATATTGCAAATAGTGGAATGCCATCACTTGATCTTAATAGCATACAACATTTCTGAGGTGGCATGTACTATTAAAGTGAAGCAAAGTGTTTACCACCTCCTCATTAATCTCTATTCATCATATGGATTACAGATTATCTCCATTATCAAATATATATTTTTCTTGTGCCTAACTTGGCGCTGATTAATGTGGCCTTTGTTAGGAATTCTCTTTTATTAGCATATTTTATTAAATGTACACCATTTGCACATCCAAGGGTAGGAATATATAAATAATACCATTTGCAATATTTTGTTACGATCAAATTTGCTTCCATTAGTTTGATCTCATGAAAAAAGAAAAACATAAAGTGTGGATCTGTGGAACAGTAGTTTTTCTCAATGACAATCTCAGTTCCTCGAGCAAGTTCATCGCGTTTGGTGGAATTGAAGTTACGAGCTAATTGAAATAGTCTTTTCCACATAAATCCTAACCCCTTTGTTTTGTTATAGTGCTGGTGCCTGCTCATTACAGATTAGTGATTACTGTTCTTGTTTACTGCATACTATTTGTGGATTCAGGCACCAAAGAAAAAAAAGGAATATTTACTGTAGTCACTATTCTTGCTCCAGAAATTCTGTATGCAAGACTAGGACTTTTTGATAATTTGGCATATTCAAAATAGCAATTAGCTACTGGAGAGTTGAGACATCCTTTTCTGTCATTTCACCATCTTTATAAATTTCATTCTTTTTGTTGTGTTATCTGCAAAGTTGCTCAGAAATGGAAAGTTACACGAGGGCTATCTGATTCACCAAACCACAGAATTTGGAGCCAATATTTTTCATATGTGGTCTGCAGTTTTACAATTGTACTAGTATCTAATCGTGTTATGGACTATTGAGAGACTATATGGTTTTCCCACTGTCTTTTTAGCATTTGATGGTACCACCCCTATGAGAGTCAAAACTAGCTCTCTCAAAGTAAATTATCGAAGTTTTACTTTTAGTTGTCTTTAGAATTTTATTTAGGAATCTGTGTCATGCTTCTGTTCACTGTGCAGTTTGCAATAATTCATGTCTATTGCCTACTTCTACTGGACACAGTTCAAAAGCCTATACTTGATTGTTGTGAAGCCATTAGACATTTAGAGACCATCTGAAGATCCTTCTCATAGTGTCCTGGTTATTCTTGTTTGCAGGATAACATTTCTCACTGCAGAAGCTTGCCTTATTGGTGGATCTGTGAGGAATGCATACCACACCAAGTATCTTGGTTACTACATGAAGCATGACTTGGTCACATGTGCCACGCTTCGTAAAGGAGTCTTTGCAGCCGCTGCTGCCTTGATGCTCATCAACCTCATGGCATCTCTCGTGTACTACTGGAGTTACTCAAAAGCCGCAACAGGTGGGTTTATCAAGCACCAAAACGAAGTTGGCATGGGCATGACCGATTATGGACTTGACAAGGGTGGCTCTGGGCCCTGAGTAGCATCATCATGTTACTTTGTTCACCTGGTGGCTACGATGAATTACAAGCTGTCTCAGTAGTTCTTTGCCCGAAGCTCAGTTTTTCCTCTACACAGTGATGCAGCAGATGACACAAGAATGGCACTGCCATGCGGTTAAGTTGGTGGTATTTTTTTATGTCTCAAAATTACTACTACGTTTTAAACTCTGTAGGTCCTGGTTGTTGTTATATGGTGTGCCTGCCTGCCCTTGGCTATCAGCACTTCTTTCAGTGCAAATACAAGTGTAGATTGTTTGTGCTGGACAATTGTATGGACCAGTTCTTGACCAGGTTTGTTCACATCAGGGACAACTAAGTGCACCCAAAAAAACTGCTTTTTTTTTTCTGACGAGTGGTAGGAAAGGGCACTTCAGCATTTATATATTAACAGTGAATTGTCAAAAAGATTGCAGATATTTACATGAACTGATGAAAGCATGCATTAGGTGTTTTTTTTTTTGCTTTTCCTTATGGATATCCATGCCAAATTCATGTTTGAAGTAGTCTCTGCAAATGCCTGTGTTGGATTGATCTCCCTCAAGATTTTGCTGTCAACCTGTTCTGGAAATCTTCAATGGCTTCCAGGACTGATGGATCCAGAGCTCTAGCTAGGCATACCAAGTCCAAACACTGTTTCGCCTACTGATCATTAAAAGATGTATCCAGTAAATACAGTACGGTCGGTCGGTAGTAGTCAATAATGTTATACATGAAAGGTGACCGACAGGAACATAAATTGTCATCAAAGTATAACTACCTTACCCGGCCGCTCGTTGTACAGCCTACGTGTTTCTCGACGTAGCTGCGTGCCCGGCCGTGTATGGTACGATATTATCGGTGTACAGTGGCAAAGCTAGAAAAGGGGTGTAAAATTGGGTTCTATGTCATTAACTTTCTTATATTAAGCTAAGGAGTGCATATAGGACCCAAATATGATGATAATAACTAAATTTTTTTAGGACGAATACTTGGGCTTTGCCTCTACTGTATTTATTGTAATGATTTAGACAGAACCATCACATTAATCTGTATAATAATAAGATATAAATGATAAAGTTACAGTGTCACAGAAACTCATTTAAGAAAAACCGCAACACCTCACATCACATTAATCTGTATCATGTTCCAATATTGTCTGCAAATTGCAATAACAATCGATAGACTATATGGACTGTTAATTGAAAAAAGATTCTACCAGATAAGAATAAAAGCTAGCAGCCTAGACAATCCTTGTTTGTTCCGGAGAAATATTCACATCACTGAATAAATTGAGTAGTATGTACACGTAGAATACTAAAGGCCTTATTTGACATAGCTTCATATCCAAGATTTATTGAAGATAGATTTAGATTTAGAGATATATAAGTGGATTGAGAATATTTAGTTGAGCCATCCAATTTTATTTAGACTATAAGGATTATTAATTGGAAACACTTGGATATGTATGGGGATTCCTTCCCAACTTATGAAGAGTCTTGTAGTAGATGGGAACCATCAAATTATATATACCGTATAAGTCCTGGACTGAACATAATTAGCAATTCTGGAGGGCAAACATATATGGTTTTCAGTTTTCCAGAATACCCTTTTGCAAAATAAAATCCATTCACCATACTTGTTTAGAGGCCCAAGCTTGATGTTGCAAGCATCTTCAGCAATTGCAGCTACTCCATCCATTCTAGCTGTGACGATTAATCTACTTATGTTTCCAGTGTTAAAAAGGATATCTCTGATTTACAAAAGAACTGCACTTCTCCATACATCGTCATCCAATGCAGTTATGTACCTCTTGTCCTCCAGAATTGTTTTCAGCTCTCTGTTTAATACCTCAATGCCCATCCTTGAAACATCGAAGTTTACTTTGCTGCCATTTCAACACATTTATCAAGATATCATCCATTTTGTATGATTGTGATACATAAGTACCGGGGTTTAATTTCTGGACAACTTTCTTTAAATTACTCCAAAATCCCTTGCCCTGGTGTTCCCCAACAACATAGATAAACTGATCCACATGCCAAGTTCTAAGGGAGTTTGCTTCATGGGAATCATGGGATGGGGTAGATGGGACTGTCACTTTTTTTGTGTTTGGTTCAGCGGCGAGCGCAGGATGAGTGACCACCAATAGAATATTCCTCAAAGATGTTGGATGGTGAGATCCAGTAAATTGATCAGATGGAGCTATCCAACCTTTTATTTTTGATTATGTGGCTTCTTCTGGTTATTTCAGGTGAGTTAATTTTTGGTTACAAAGCTTTAAATATTTTTTCCTAAACTGCATATTTGATTTGTGATCCGATTACATCGTTGTATTTATTATAATTAAATCTATAAAAATAAAATTTCAAATGATTAAATAAATATGACAAGCGGACCATACTAAATTTAAGCTTATCTCATTCAAGTTATATCTTTCAAAAAAATAAAAAATTAGCTCGCCTTATCCACCGGACCAAACACTATAAATCACTCCATCCTATCTAACTTTATCATCAAACCAAACAAAGACTTTATCACTACAACCCCTGGTATTGATTTTCTTGAGAAAAGCATTTATAATCTCGAGTTCGTCGGGCCTCACCAATTCCATGTTAGTCGGAAGTGCTACGACCAATCCAGCTTATTTCTTTTCAAGCGTGGGGTTTTGATAGGCTTAGTATTTTTCTTGGCACACAGCTATACTTGTCTTCTTTATGGCAGTCTCTGCCATTTTGTTGCCACTGTCTTTCTGCAGTAGGTAGGACAAAGTGATCAGCTCGCCAAAGTGTCAATTACTCCCTAAGAGTAACAAGCAACATAAACATTAATCAACAGAATGTTATCATGGAAATCCGAATAAAGTTGTAGATTGAATAAATGTGTGAATAGACATCCATTTCCTACACATACAGTCACAGAGAATGGAGATCGTCCTTAGTTTAATTATTTCTTCTTGATATAATTATCTAAATTCAATGAAATATTATATTATCTTAAAAAAAGTTGATGATATTCAATGGGCAAAACAACTTCTTTGTGGTCAATCGATAAAACAAATGGTGAATTCTGCGTTATCCTTTACTATTTTGGAACGGTTTATAAAAAACCAGTCCGGTAATCATTAAATCTGATCAATAACTAGGCCGGTTATCGTGGCCATCCGTTCACCGCTGACAACAATTCTAGAAACGGTTTCGTTAACCCTAGCCTAGACATGTGTTGGGCTAGTTTCGTGGTACATGGCTCTAGATGGGTCTAGAGTGACAGAACTTAATTTGGGCCCAAAAAATGAGGCCTTGCTTGGAATGAAAAAAAATTACATTATTATTATTATTATATAAATTAATCCAATGCTAGTTGAAATCAGGAAAATTCATCATTTCAAACTAGGCTAAGAGGGCCAATTAAATTGCGAAGAAGCTCACTCATGCATGGCAATTGAGATCAAGTGATCAAATTACCAGTGTCATGTTAATTATCTGTGAATTTACAAGTGCATAACTCTACCCGTCAGGATTTAAATCTTGGTATCCATAGTGCACTATGGGTATAATTTGCGTAGAATTTGTGTTGTAAAATCGTGGAATTAAAATAAATCCATTCAAAGTTCAGACTTGTTCAGCCAAAAAAAACTATGGGTATAATTTGAGTAGAATTTGTGTTGTAAAATAGTGCACTATGTGAATATCTGAACCCAGCCAAACCCACACGTGTGAAACCGCACGTGCAGCTGTTGCCCCGTTCAACCCTTTCCCGCTATAAACTAGTCGATCCACCGCTCTCCTCCTGCACAGAGCTCGCTCCAATGGCGCCGCGGTGCAGCAACGCCGTCTTCGCGGCCTTCAACGTCGTCACCCTCCTCCTGGGCGCGGCCGTCCTCGCTGCGGGCATCTACTACG
>KE372860.1:2256-18593 GCA_000418225.1 Zizania latifolia | reverse complement strand
AGCCCCATGGACTTGGACGTGAGCCCTGCCACCTGCAGGCTCAGCAGCAGCCGCTCCATGAAGGCTCTCTTGAACCTCCTTGGAGCATGCATTGCTGACAGCTCGCTCCTCCTTGCTGGCCACAGCCACAAGCAATGGTGTCCACCCTTCTATTTCTTGGTTCTTGGAAGGAGATGGAGATAGCAGAAGAAGAAGAACAAGAAGAAGGTGATGGATGGATTTGTGTTGGTGTAGGTGATGGGTTTATGTAGATATCAAGCAGCAGCAGCAGCAGAAGCTAGGAAGAAAGATGCATGTGGACTTGGGTCTGTATTTGCATGTGGCCTTCTACAGCTGCAATTCATTGCAGAGTGTGCAGGGACTATTGTCTCTGTTTCAACCATCCATTTGGATTTTTTTGGGGGGGAAGGTAGGGCCCTGTTGGGGACAAAAAAAAAACTGTAGGATTTTTTTTTGTTAACTCACAAGTAAAAAATTTGTTTTGGTGTTTCCTAAAAATGCATATATATGGAATCACTTGTTCTTGGTAGGGTCTTAAAGTTTGGATTTTTTATGTTAACTCTCAAGCAATACAAATGTTGTGGCGTTTCCAAAACTTTATTTATATGGAATAACTTTTTTATGGATAGGATCTTAAATTTTGGGAGTTATTCATGGACTTTTGATGGGTAAAGTATGCAAATCGTTTAATTGATACATAGTATAACAGCAATATAATTTATTGCGATTTGGTCCACCATGAGGTTAATTGTGTCTATATTTTTTTCCTTTTTGAAAAAAGTGTGATAGCACTTTTCAAAAAATAATGTTATGAAGTAGTGTTGCCATGTTTTCGACAAATAATATACATTGACTCTATTTTGTAATTAAATTTCATTATTTTTGAATACATTAAATTGGGTTTGCAAAAAGAGAAGAGAAGAAATATCTATCAACAAGGAGGAACCCTGCTTTGAAATGCCTCTTTAACTGTGGAAAGTAGTTATATAACTTCCAACTGATGGTTTTAATATAGATTATTTATGAATTTTTAAACAACCTTAGGGGGTAAGAAAAGGAGAGATCTGAAGTATGCAAGATGGTTGGGAAAAAAGAATGCACTTTTTTTGGGGGACATGTTATAAGAGAGGTTGGGAAGAGAGGCAGACCATGCACATGCTATAGCACATGGTGGACTAGCCCAACTTGGACCCTAATAACACCTAAATAGTCCTCATTAATGCTAAATATTGTTCCTGGAGAAAAAACTGGCATTTCCATTCTCCAAAGAAGACTCCTTAATCAAGTCCTTGATTACTTATTTTCTGATAATCTGTTTGCTGTTTTCAATGAAAGCATCCTGCAGAATGTGTATTCTCAATGGAAAGTTACACTGTTCCACCCAAAACCAGAATATATGTGCATTTTACATAAAGATATGGGTGTTATCTGTTTACTCCTAATTTTGCTGGAAATGACTGAAATTACTCTAAAGATACTCATGATAAAAGGCTTGAAGAATCATGTGTTCCAATTGTAGAGTGTGGAGTCTGACATTTTGAGTTCAGAAAGTCTGTTGGTTAGAGTATCAGTGGTATGGTCATTAGGGTTTTATTCCCTCACATATCCATATATGGCCTTTGTTCTTTGAAACCCCCAGCTACATGTTGAAGCATGGGGATGACAATTCAGAAAGGATTCCACTGGATGGAAATTGCACTACATTATGTCTGATCCAGCAGCGATTCAATTCCATGCATTCAGCAAAAAAGCATAAGATACTTTCTCTGGAAGCTGCTAAATCTTCTCTGCACTTCAGTGTCTAAAGTAGAAGTATCACAGTAGCTAGGATAAACACAATTTCTCAGTTAATCAGGTAATGAGCCATTGAGCAGTCAACTTTCCCCATGTTTAAGCAATGCACATGCTTAATCAGTTGCTCAAGCATGACTAAATGTGCCAGTTAGATGATACAGTAGCGTTGAAACAAGCCAGAGGCATGCTGCATGATTCTTGAACAAAGCAGCTTTGCATGTGTATCCCCATTAGCAAGAGGTTCCTTGACTTTGGTGGCAATGGTGGCCAGAGCATTTGAGTGCAGTGGCAGTGAGGAAGTAACATGGAAGCATGATATTCTGTAGCTGTGGGGGCATCAGGGCATGCCCACTAGCTTTCTTCCACACCATTCTCTTGTTCTCTCTCTCTCTCTCTGTGTGCGCGCCAAAACTGAAAAATAATCAGCCACATGGCATCCACATTGGGATTACTAAGAGCAACCAGGTGTATTTGGTAAAACCAATCCATACGGCTGGAATCTATAATATTGATCAATAGTTATTTTCTGTCTCACAATATTTATAGTAAAAGGAGACGATAAATATAAGAGATAAGATAGAGAGAGAAAGAAAGAAGGGAAGAGATAAATATTATTTTATATTTTATGGACAACTCATGTATGGTTACCTTTTATTAAAAACTATTATAAGAATCACATTCATAATGGTTTAACTAACTGATAAGAATGTTTTAATGTCTATGAACTGTTTTTTTACGTATTGTGGACACCCTAATTCCATAAAAGTTGCAGATATATATGCACTTGTATACTTATCGTCTTATTTGTCAGTTCATTTTTGCCAAACACAATATGGAATAACATAGCTGTACTTTGTTTCTCTATATTGTCTGTTCTCAATGCAAAAACAAAGTTGTTGGAAAAGAAAAACCAGTCATGTATTTTGGATAAATTTGTAATTAATTTTATGAAAATGGTGGGTAAACTTCCATCTGAGGTCAGAGTGCAGTTAACTAGGTTCAGACCAGATGAACCTAAAAATGTGCATTCTAGCTTCTAATGTACAGTATTAGCAGCTTCAAGTAACAAACTATGTACGGTGCAACTGTGTTCAACTTGGTTGAGCTTAATCCCTTTTTTATACACCCAACTTGCTGCTGAGAAAACCACAAATTTGGCTGATTCGTTTTGTGATTATAAATACGTACTTTTTTGGGTAGACCATGTCTTAAATACTTCCCCATTACATATTGTAAGTCATTTGGTTTTTTAAAGTCAAACTTCTTTAACTTTTATCAATTTTATAAAAATATATTATAATATTAAATTAGTTTTATCAAATCAATAATTAAATATATTTTAATAGTGTATTTTTGATATTACAAATATTAATATATTTTTATTTAAACTTGATCAAACTTAAAAAGATTTAAAATTTGAAAAAATTAAACGACTTACAATACACACAGTGTCAACCAAGGCATAAGAGTATGTGGTATAAACGTATTATATTCCAGCCGTCGGATTCAAATCCAATGAACATAGATGCGAGAAAGAAAAATAGCTCAGTAAATCATACTGCAATCAAGAACCTGTTTTCCTTTTGAGATCACTCACAATCCTGGACCAGATACATATTTTCATAGAAGCAATAAAATAAATAGACAGATTGATCTGTAGTCAGTTGGTGTGCTTGACCAAGTTGCTACAAATCTCAACTTGAACACTTGCACTAGCCATTCATAAATATTTTTTGCACAATAAATTGCAATAACAGAATAGAATTATCTCAGATCTGCATTTCTAGGACATATATACTGGAATGCTGGCAGAGCCTGCAAGAATATGTTTCTCGAATTATCAACAATAATGTAGGAACAGCCACCAAGATGTTCTGAAATTGCACAAGAAGAAACAGAAGACATGTGCATCCTATGTATGCTTTTGGTTGGTGATTTTACCTATGTTAAGAAATAGTAAGATGGGCATCACACTGAACAATACATTTGTAAGGACATGTACTGGGACTTACACACCCCATTAAAATTTAGCTGAAATTTGTACTGCAGTTCAATACACACAAGGAGGATAAAGAGGACAAATTCAGTAAACACATTATTTCTCCTTTTCTTTCTGGATGAAACTAGGAGCATGAAAACTTATCAAAGTTAGTCTGTTCCTTTGCAATTCAAGAATATATATTTTTCATGTTTTCCCTCTTTTTAGTGGGTTTTAGCTACGTGCATCTTAGCTATGCAGAGGCCAGAAGTATTCTTAGAACAATTAGATATTCTCGATGTAATTGCCTAAATTCAATAAAATCTTCCATTATAAAAATATATGGAGAATTTTATGGTGCTCTCAAATTTTGTGGACCGTCCAATCTGTACGATCCAACGTAGAGGTAATAGGTCATATAACCTTCATTTAATATGCGTGGGCCCACATACATACAACAATTAATTAATTTCTTCGCGTGCTAGCAAATTAATTATTGCATGCACTGAAAAAATTTAACAAACTTTTCGTGTGGGTGACATACATGCAGATTACTTTCTATAATCAAGCCGGTTAGCCTATTTTCTTTTTTAATTAATTATTTTAAACATATTTAATCAATGATCCAGATCAGTTTTAATTATTACCTTCTTAGGAGGTAATGGGGGTACCGTAAATGGACCTAAATATATATATATATTTGATTTCTAAGGTTCATTTTACCAAAGCAAGTTAACACAAGGAGTCGGCTAAGGATCATGGCACAAAAGCAAATTAAGCATCATAAAAGTGATAGCAGTTGCAATTGTCTCCATGGCTCCAGTAACATGGTCAAGGAGACAGGAGATCTAGAGAGATGAATTGGCAATTTCTTCATATTAGCATCAAATCCAACTGCCAACATAGGAGAGGGTGGCCCCTTAATTTCTGAATGGCACACAATGCAATGCAGTGATAGCTGCTACACACCAGTCAATAGGGCTGGCAAGTAGTGTTTTACTGAGCCTGGTGAGAGGCTGTCCCCCTGGAACCACATGTTGCTATTCAGGTGCCTTTGCCATGCAGACACATGGACACACACATGGATGGGCTCCTCCTGTCCAGGCAAAGCAATGCATCTCTCCTTTCAAGAATTATTAGAGAGATCTGAAGAGCACCCTCACCTGTGGATCCCATACCTTCAGGCCTCCCTTTCCTGCCCAAATTTTGGCATGCAACTTGGGGAAACTGGTCAAACTAATCAGGTACTTTTCAGATTTTTGGATTCTTGGGCTGGCTACTACTATGGTGTGTGTGTGTGCTGCATGCTTTGCTCCTAGTTAATCTCCACATGCCATTTGTTCCAAAAGGCTAAGATTGCTTAATTTCCTTTCTCTGTAAAGTCTGAGAAACAAACAGGCACAATTCATTAGGAGAATGAGCTAATTAATCAAATGTTTGTAGAGGCATGGAGCTAGCTAGAGAATCATGCTAGGAAATTAATCATGGTTTAGTTCCTTTAGATTATACAAAGGTGAGTTAGAATGAGAGGTGCTTTGAAGAGATAATTTGACTCAATTTGTTTACCGCGATATCTGAGAAGAACATGTGACCCCATAAGCCAGATGGATAGAGATGTAAAGGACTCAAGAGGCTACCATACTATGTTTCTATCTTTGCCCTTACTTTGGGTGCAAATGTGAAAAAGACTGGTCACACTAATCAGATATGAACACTTGGACTCTTGGATTGTGGGCTGCACATCCATGCTTTCATCAGACAGTAATCTTGCACATGCTTATGATTTGAAAAAGGTCAGCTTGGTTTTACCCAATGTATCAAGAGCCAAATTGCTTTGTTTAGTCTTCCCATCCACTGATGCTTGCTAGTTGCTCCCCTTGAAACATGGAGATGGGCTTGTCACCTCTGTCTTCTAGCTGCTGTTCCTATCCTGGTACAGAAGGTGCTAAGTGGCAAACAGGGATTTGGTGATATCAAATTTGATGGCCATGCCAAAGGTGATGATGATTCAGCAGCTATGTATGTATGTTATGATTAACATGACATTAAATCCAACTTATTCCCTATTATCTCACCACTAATAGAGAACATGTTATTTGTAATAAGTCGTATTAGCTATCTTTAACAGGGATATACGCCGCTACAAAATGTTGGTCATCATTTATGTGTGCTACTCTTCTTTAATAGATAACCAACTATTATAGAAGTTATTTGTAATAAGTCGTAATGGCTATCTTTAATAGGGATATACGTCGATACAGAATGTTGGTCGTCGATGATGTTTGGATACTGTTATAGATTCCTACAAAAAGTTGCAACTTGAAAACTCCTTAAAATCCTCGACCACATTATTATTTTCCCAACTCATATGAATGTTGATTGATTCCTCACAAACCCAGATTGTTGTGATGTTTTGCAGCATCAACAAACACATCCTGCTAAATCAGCATTTGGGTGCTCCATTTGTCTGCACACTTTATGTCATTCAGACTTACAGGCAGCTGCAGTATAATTGGTGAGTCTTGTTCTTTCCTGTATTTTTGTCACTCTCCCTGTAGAGAGATAACGGCTTTGCAGAGTGCACATAAATGTCCTCTGCATCCACTGAATGTGATGCGACTAGAGCTTGCTTTCTACGAATCCTCAGCAGCAAAAACATTTAGCAGAGATAAAGAAAAAAAATATGGCCATTGCAGAGGGATCCGAGGAACAACATATGCAAATTGTTTCCTGCTCCACATATATATCTGTCGTGTTTGCGAGGTGTTATGATCAGATGCCAGCATTTGCTTTGTACTGCTCTCTGAGCATCATTGGAAGGCACTGTTGAACTACCAGGCAGACACTGTAGGAAGTACAAGAACAACAGCGTTCCATCTCGCAGCGATAATCGCCCGATTTACCGGTCTCGCGATCTGGATTACTTTAGTACAAAATTGTTGGTATGATCGATGTATGTGTAGCGCCCATTTGGAAAAACGAGAATTTAAGTGAATTTTGTCAAACTGATGTAAGGAAGACAAATTGAGTTGGCACACCAATAATCACTTGCACCTGTCACATGTTTCATTAGCCAATGTGAGCGACCGGTAAAAATTTGGAGAAGCTGTTGTTTTCTAGCTCCTGAATTCTTGTTTATTTTTAAATTCTATAGGTATTGAATTTTACGATCTAGATTTAGAATTTAGACATCTTGTAAGAGATTAAGATTTTGGGAGTAGCTACATGCCTGCAGCTGACAAAAGTTCTTCCAAATAGGTCGAAAGCTATAGATCCAGCATGATCACATTGACCATGCATCTCAACTGAAAAGGCATAGCTACAGAAGAAAGAAGAAAGAGAGGAGTCCTCTTCATCCTTTACAAGCGAAAATCCAGCTTGAATTATGAAGAATTTGCATCTAATTCTACTCAAAATATATTTCATCGAGTGATTTTACAGTTCTTGAGGAGGTACCTTTAGTGTTAATTTTGGTACCTCCTGATACCACCTCAGATATCAGAGGTACCAAAATTAACATTAAAAATTCCTTCTCAAGAACCATAAAATTCCCTTATTTCACTGGATTCTTCTCTGAAGTGTGTGTGATACACCATGCCCTGGCGATATGCCTCTCTGAAAACAATGCGTTGCATATTCAACCTCCAGAGTTGAGAGAGAAACTGGGGTCTCATCTCATCATGTGTCCATCTGACGCCCTCCTGAGAAAACGATCATGGAGCCATGGAGGGCATGTAAATGCAGCGCCCTGCGCCCTGCCCCTGGACCATGCGTGCATGCATTGCATGAACACGACGTGCCATCATTCCCTCGGAGTCCGTGCCGCGCATGCCAGTCTTCTTCTCTTCTCTTCTCCCCCTCCATGGCTCCATCGATCCATGCATATATGGCGAGAGCTGCAGGTTCGCCGCCTGTAGATCGACGCCGACGCCCTCATGTTTGATGTGCCTCTGCCGCGTCAGGATGCGTGGCTTATCTCTGATCATGCATCTGCAATTGCAGCACGTACCCTTCAAACCTGGACTCTAAGGGTGTTTGGTTGTCTGAATAACTAGCTTATACTAGTGAGTCGGTCTCATCTAGAATATGTTAGCTTTATATAAGATGAATGAGTTTAGTTACGTGTAGCCTAAAAAAAAAGATGTTTGATTGTCTGAACGAAACATAAATTTTTTAAAAAAGAAAGATGTTTGATTGTCTAAATGAAACATAAATTTTAAAACACAGTTGCATAAGCGAGATTTTGTTAGGTTGCACGTATATATAGGTGGTTTGGTAACCTCGCAGATACCTTATCTAAAAGATAGCATTACATTTGAATGCATTTAACGATCCAGTCATTTTTATTTTATAATCATAATGCTCATAAGTCAGAAATTACATTAATTACAAGAGTATTGTATTCAACACTCCACAATTATAAGTATAACTTACTCTACTCAACATTCTAGAATTACATTGCAAGAGTACTGTACTTGAACAATGCTAGGTTAGATGCATGTATAATATACAGCCTACCCAATCCAGATTCCTGACAGACTACTGCAGTGCTGGTTTTGTGGTCACCAAGATGAGCACGTTTTTCTTTCGGTTTGGCCCAGTCTGTATTTTGATGCATGTTAGCACTGCAAAAAAGAAATCTTGGCCGACAAATACTGCATCGGAGTAATGGCTTCAGAGTGATGGATGTTCTACGAACATACCTGTGTATTTAGTTACTTCTTTATTGCAAAAAAAAAGAGTGAAAGGAAAATTTTAATGCGTGTTGGCATGTGCAGATGGTTTTCTTGTGAATTCAAGTGATTAGCCATGTAAATGTTTTTGATACTAGCAGGTATATATATATATATATATATATATATGGATCACTTTATATTTATAAAAGAGCCCATTTAGGAGGTAATAGTTGAAACTAATCTGGACCGTTGATTAAGTGTGTTTAAAATAATTAATTAAAAACGAAAATAGGCTAATCGGCTTGATTATGAAAAGTAATTTGCATGCATGTCGCCCGCACAAAAAGTTTGTTGATTATTTTCTTTTTTCTAGTACATGCAACAATTAATCTGCTAACATGCGAAGAAAGAAATTAATTGCTACATGTATATGGGCCCGTACATATTAAAGAAATGTTATATGACATATTATCCACCGATATCAAATCTGAGCCATTGGATTGTACAGATTAAATGGTCCACAAAATTTGGGAGCACCATAAAATTCTTCTTGTAAAAAAGTACATTACACCATATTTGAAGATGAGCATATATTCGAAGATGTATATCCACAATTCGTTTCTATTTTAAATATAAGATGTTTTAAGGTGAGCTTATATCCGAAGATGTATATCCACAATTCATTTCTATTTTAAATATAAGCTGTTTCAAGACGAGCTTATATCCAAAGACCAATATCCACAATAGGTTGTAAAGAGATGAATGAATAAAGAACCTACCAAGAGGGAGGATAATTGAAGTTTCTGAGTTAAACTAAAGAGGCAAACTTGAGCAAATAAAAAAGAGCAATAAATAAAATTAAGGTACTGTACTTGAAGAAACAAATAATAAACATCAAGATCATTAGATGCATACAATATCCAGGGCACATGGGAACATGCTTGCATGTACCATCACTGTGCACTCAAAAATTCAGGTACGGTGCCCTGTACTGCAGTCTCTTTACTCCCTTGTTGGAGCAGCAGCAACTTTCAGGAACTTCCATGCTTGCTCCGTGATGGTGAGATTTCAGTTTGGTGGTTTTCCGTTACATCGTCACTCTTCCCAACTCAAAATTTTTCAACACTTCAAAGACAGTAAGAACATATTACATGAACAGAAAACCTTTGGTAGGGCTCTGAATCATGAATCCTAGCTAGAGGGATCCACATCTTTAAGAATCTAGATCTAGTAGTCAGGTAAAAAAGTGTTTGCTTAGACTATTAGATTCCCTTTCTCTACTCCTAGCCTCCACGTGCCCGCCCGTTGCCTGTTGTCCACCGTCACGTGCCCTACCGACCGCATCACATTCTGTCGACTGCCTCACATCTCACGCCTGGCATACGTACCAATGGCCTCGCCTGTCTGCCGACAGCCTCGCCCCACTGCGCCCTACCTATACAGTCGACTGTCTTATGTCCTATCTGCCTACCTACAGCCGTCCGTTGTGTGCCCTGTCTACGTGGTGGGGAAAAAGTTGCACACGAGGAGGTGGGAAGGAATACAGACTGTTGGTTTGGAGAATGGACCAACACGTATGGGATAATTTCAATGACAAATGAGGGAAAATTCCTTCAAACTTTTTAGATTTGGAGTAGTGAAGTGATTAGGAGACAACTCCACCTTTAGTATATATTTTTTGGAGCAGATCCATCTAGATCAGCTCTATCTTTTCTTGGATCTGTAACCATTTATCACAGCTCCAACTTCTCTAAACTAGCATCCGAGAGTGGAGCCCTACCAATCACCCTTAAACATTATTTATCCTTTAGACAAATAGACAAATGTGTCAAGACTGGGACTTCCCTAAGTAATATTCCAAAAAATTTCCAAAAAGTCCTGCTCATGCGCATGGCAAGGCTTGCTCCCAATTTTCAAGTTAGCTAAATTTAATTCCACTCAAGGGACGGGATAAAAAAGGGTTTTTTTTCTGGATATTACTATCTGACAATGGGTACATGGTACATATGACCCCATGACTGTCCCAGTAATCTACAGGGAAGGGCCCACACAACACAATTTCACAGATGAGGAACCCATTGATCAATCCTTCTACCCCTGCAGTTTCTAACTCTAGTGATGGTACTACACCCCTGCAGAATATCCACATAACACGGCTTTTTTTCTAGCCAGAAGATGTTTCAGAAAGCATGGCAAACTGGTAGGTGAAGGCTCTATGACACACCAGTTTCTCATGGTTTCATCATCAGGAAAATTGACTAGCAAATTCAGGGACAAAGAAACAGCCTCCCCAGTTTAAAAGTGCAGGTGAACTGAACCAGAGAAAAGGGGCTCCAGATTGGAACAAAGTATTGAGAGTGAATTTTTCTTTCTGGAAGAGAAAACACATTCAGTCCCACTTCATCTTTCCTTTACTATGAAACTTTTATGGGACACATGTGCTTAATGAGTCTCAAAAAATTGATAATTTGTCACTCTGAAGATAATTGACTCCCTTGATTATGATGCCTCTCGGAACAATGACATGTAGAAATATTTAAGTCAATGAATATGAGCTAGGATGGCAAATTTTTTTTTGTCAGTGATAAATTATCGAATCTCTCGTCTGGTTCGGCCCATTCAAGGGTTCTTGTTCATGTTCAGTAGGGCTACTTGCATCATTTTAGCCACAAGGACAATGAAAGGGCAATAACATGGGAAAGAAGGGCTGAACAGGAAATATAAACTGTTCTGAACAGAATAAGCAGTCTATAAGAGAGATGAGAAGTGTGGACTTTTTTTAGAGGAATCTGATAATCTGATATGATACTGAAACACCTGCATTGCTGCACTTGGGAGTTGGGTCTTTTCCCTGTTAACATTGCACACTCCTTACAAAACCTGAAGGTTGAACATCTATTGGTGCTCTCTGGCCTTAGCAAAAGAAATTCATACATTGTCAATCTGTGGCTTCTTGCATCTTGAAGCATCCATGACCTTACTCATGACTCCAAGAGGGCTGGGCTCATGTATCTCTGTGCTGATACTGCCAAGTACAATCATACTGGAATCCCTGCCAAGTTATGTAAGGTTGCAAATGTAATGAGATATAATCCAACTGTAAGAGAAATGCTCTGGTGGCCTTTTGCATATGTGCAGTAAGATCAATGTTTTGTTCTATTCTTCTTAATATAATGATGCGCATGCATTTAACGCATTCATGAAAAAAATTATGACAACAGCAACATCCAACGCAATTGTTCATGTGAAATACAAATCCCTGTCAGATTGCAGCTTTGTACGGCTGCAAATTTATTAGTAACCAGTGAGGCTCTATTAATCCCACATGCGATTCGATCTCATACTGACATGAAAAGTGTTTGTGCCTACGTATAAACCTTGAACTCCATAAATGTATAAGAAGAAAACATGATCTATGCATATGTTCTGAGCTCACCCAGTGATGAGAACCCCAAAACAGTTGAGAGTCTTGGTCAATAACATGGGACCAGATCAGGACTGAAATGGCACTGTTATAGATGATGCAGCTCATTATGGAGATTGTTTTGAGCCATGGACCATCCACTTAAGCGTTTTTCACATGGTAGTAGAGAAGAAGATATCTATACTGTACTGATCAATGATTAGCAAGTGCATGGCACTGGGTTTTTGTCAATTGTCAGACTTGTTTTTCACAGAGGCTTGGCCAGAAGACCTGCACAATAGCCACAGTTTTTTTTCTTTTATTTACTATAGGTTTTTAATCACCTGGCCTAAGAGTGTATGAGTACAGTACTGCAATATAATTATGAAGCAAATACTAAGAGCTTGTGGAACAAGATGAATCAATAGATAAGAGAGAAAGTCTGTACCTCAGAAATTTTACCTGGAAGGAAAATAAAATATATAAGATGCATCTGGAAGGGGCAACAACCATATATATCTCAGGCTAATCTGTTAGTTCCAGACTTACAATTCTCAGGTTCCATAATTCTATCTTCACTTGATGTAAAAGAATATTTCCCCTACAATCACACTCTTGAAATGAAGGAAGAATTTGTAAGCAGGCTTCTCAAATTGGTTAAACAGATTTATGTTCAATACGCAAAATGCCAGCATTCTTTTACTCCAGATTTCATCTGAAATGAACCAATAGTAATAGCAATGAGATAGCCTGATCATGTACACCTTTTAAATGTAAGAAAAATTCTTTTCATCACACATAAAAAAGTTGTCCAGTAAAAATGATATAGATATGCTACACCTAGAAATTCCTGAAGTTTACCTAGAATACTGTTATATATGTTTTGCGGAGTTCAGATACCTTGCTTCAGTGATTGCTTAGAAGTACATTTAAAGTAAATTTATATCTTCTTGACATGAATTAACTGATGATGAGATTAACAAAACATGTTAATGAATTAAGGTTCTGTCCACACAAGTTGAAAAAGAAGACAGTGCAATTCTTTACATATGCATGGGCTCTTTTATGATACACCACTTACCTCTTAGGAGGTAAGAGTTGTCCTTTTAAATCTGATCCATTGATTTTTTAAAAAAATAATTAATAAATAATGTATTAACTGCTATTGCAGGCTATATGCTTCATGCTACCTTTCTTTTATTGATCGATCACTTTCCTTAAATTGGTAGGAGCGAAATCCAGCTACCAAATTTCTTTCAAAACTAATCAACTAATTAGTGGACACTAATAATTGACTTTCTAAATAAATATAATAATTATTTGTGATGCATATCTTAAGAGGTAATATATCATCTTTTTTAATTGTGAGCGTTTGATCGATGGTCGACACTTTGGTTGTACCCCAATATTTCAAATACCCAAGAGCAATATTCATATGAAACATTCAGCAAATCTGCAAGTATTAAGTTGTACAAGAAAACATCGTTCAAGAAAACAGCCGCAAATCACAGTCGTCGTACTCCTCTGTTTACAAAAAGTCGTTTTTACTTCTGAAAATCAATCAGATATAGTTTTGACTACTCAATTCTTGTGTACATTGAAAAAAGATACATGAGAATAATATTATGAAAGATTCTGTTCAGATAAACTTGGCCACATCATTTTCATATGCCTAAATTCCACATTATAGACAATAATTGTAGTAAAAAATTACAGTGTGCTGACTGTATGCATCATAAACCAACTTTCTTTTATGGCTGGAGGGAGTATATTAACTCTTGCAAATTATCACACCTTGGTAATTTCTTCAGAATTGTATTCTGAAATCTGAACAATCTGAATAGCATGTACAAGATGGACCACATCTATTTAATAACTTTTGAAATCAGGCAGTGAAAGAATATATCAATTATTATATACTATCACACCAACATAGCTATACATAAAGGTATTTTCATGTAAGATCACAAGGTGTCTTTCTTCATATCGAGCCAAAGAAGCAGCCTCCGAGGCCGCCCAAGAAACCTAGCCTTCCATGCTGGCTCCTCACTCTCGTAGACAAATCCACATTTGTTGTACAGCTTCTTTGCAGCTTCGTTATTGATGGCAACATGGACATACAAATCAGTTATACCTGCCAAAGTTTCGCATACGCATGCAACATGAACATTGGTGAACAAAAAGGCGTTAATTAAGGAAAAACAATCAGAGATCTTGTGACTAGCAGTTCCTGTGTTGGACATTTCTCAATCAATAACGAAAGAACAGATCTGCTAACGGACGCTTAAGCTTGTTAGAAGTTAGCTGGATTTCATAGTCAAAAATTGAACGGCCGGTTTGTAAAAATTAAGAACTGTTATTCCGAACATTCTCACCAGTCTGATTACCATGCATTTGCGGACTAATGGACTTAAGAAATAAGTATAGCATTAAGAAAATGCATCAAAGCAAATGAATTAAGCAAGCTAAATGAAATGGACTTACCCCATTCATGAGCCAGTTTCTTAGACTTGTCAACCAGTGCATAACCCAACCCATTTCTTTGAAGCTCCTTGGCAACACAAACATTGCTCAGATAAGCCCTTGTATGGCTGGATTCATTTACCTATTCATATGTATGATAAAAAAACAATATCATAATTCTTAATTCTTTGAAGAAGGAAAAAAATGATTTTTTTAATTCATACAAATCAGCATTTTGGATCATATTTTCACCTATACAATTAAAATTATCCAAGCGTACCACGGGATATTCCAAATGCAACTCATGTTTATTTATAAAAAATATGTAAGTAACAATTGTGCGTCATCAGAAAGCTAGTATTGCAGAGAAACTCATTGAAGCTGACAATTGATGAAAGGAAAGCTTTTAATTTAAGTTAAGACATTAATCGTTCATCCTTAATTCCACGAAATTTATAATAGAATAAAATAAAAAGAAATCATTGACCTTACCCCAGGTCTTTTTCCAGTCAGTTCATCTGGAAGCCAAAGACACTGATTAAGGTCTAAACTACCAACTACTACTCTCTCTTCTCCATCTTCCACAAACTGAAAGTGCAAAAAAACAACAGAATATCAGATTCAGTGGACAAACTCCCGCATTCACATATCCTATTAGAAATGAATAGCACTGGCTGTACTGTAAAAACTCTAAAAATGACATGTGAGCCAAGAGAGGTGAAGATGCAAAACTAGGTAAAATTAAAATTAGGTTGGTTTTTTATATAGGACATATGTTTCTCAAGGGTCAAGAGTCAAGACATCGCATCTATGCATATAAGGATGTGGTTGTCAAATTGTATGTCTTTTCATTAAGAATGAATAAACAAACTTCCCAGTCCTTTCTCTCCTTCACCAGGCCAAGGAGCTTCTCTGTCACATTCAGGGAAAAACCTTGTTGAAGGAAAAATTAGGGCACCCACCCTAATCTTAGTCCTCAGGGCCATACCCAGCCTGAGCCGGAACACTTTCTTATTTATGTTCACTATGCAAATTGAAGATGTGAAAATTCTTGGGGGCAATGAAGTTAACTTTTTGTCTTTCAGAATCTTTAGTTTAGTCACACACACAAAAATGAAGAACTGTGACGAAAATAGTATACATTTGAGTTTATCATATCTCTATACCATTGTACCTTACATGCAGAACAAAGCTCCTCAGCCGATGCAAAGGATGGCAACAGTGGGACCGTCCCATTTATACAGGAAACTCTTTGAAAATTGATCATCTTCCCAGATATTCGATCATGTAATGCTTCATACTCCCGATCCGCCAGAGATTTTCTGAGATCCTAATAGAACTTTAAATATGTAAAACTAAAAAGGTTACAGAAACATTCGGATTTATACAGTGTGGCATCATTTTGCAACTAGAAAAGATAATTATACTAGCTGTTAAAATGTTCTTGACCAGAATGAGTGATTTTGAAAAAAAAAACACATGAAACAAACTAAAAAAAGACAAATATGCAGGATCTATGTGTTCCATTTTTCTGCAAATTATATTTTTCAACAGTCAACACTACATTTGCATCTTTGCAAATGATAAGGTTGAATAGCCTACAGACTAAGAAAACTGGACTCTCTTACTTAATTCATTCATCACGAGGAACGTTGGATTTAGAATCAATTTGTTACATGTAAGCAATTCCTTGCAATCAAATTTATTACAATTCAAAGAAAGTCAGAACGATTGCAAGGTCAGAACTATTAACAAACCAATCCGCGCCCAATGCATTACGCTGTTCTGCAAAGTCTTCTCATCAATAGCTAATTAACTATGCAGAGCTAAAATTGTGGTCGCTTCGGTGATCGATATCATCTAGCAGACAAGGAGGAAAGGGATCAATCAATCACCTCGGCGCCGACGGAGTGGGCGGCGTACTCGTAGAAGGTGCGGATGCGGAGGCGCACGGCGGCGCGGAGCTCGTCCAGCGTGACGAACTCCCGCACGGCCACCGCGCCGCCGCGCTCCTCCAGCTGCA
>KE372859.1:307376-334690 GCA_000418225.1 Zizania latifolia | reverse complement strand
AGGAGCAGGTTGAGCTAACAAGTGCTCTCAGCAACCCAGAGCACCCTAGTCGCGTGCGGGGTGTCTCTAGCTCGCAAGGCTGGAAGCATAGTTTTTTGGATAACGCTGACATGTACAAGAAGCGAAGAAGGTCCAGGGGAATCGATGTGGAAGCGCTGTCATAGAGAATCAAGAAGAATCTACATGCAGATATCACGAGGACCTTAGCTCTACAGGGTATCGTCCTTCTAGATCAACCTACATTGGATAGCCCTGCATATGTTAGAAAGAACAGCCGTGCTTCAAGAGAGGTTGAGCAGCAATGACCAGAAGTGACCCCACAATCTTGCAGCGATATGTAAGACACGATTGATCGGCTAACTGAACCAACCCCATGCAAGCTTATCTTAAAGCCTACGGGGTATCAGATTGAGGTGGCAAGGGGTGTGGTCTACCCATATTTAGTATAAGCTACAAACTGTGCCAATAAAGGAGGATATATAGTAGTGTCTATCGATTTTGTGCACCCCAACACGGAAGACATCGCACTGCCTATTCTTCCGAATGATGAAATCAACACTCAACGCGATGCATTATTAACAAGGGTACAATAGAACCGGCTGGATATTTTCATCGATACCGAGACTTCTGTAAGCCAGGCTCGTGCTCAAACTCTTGCTTCTCAATCTCCTGTTGCTCAACCTCCTGCTACTCAACCTCTTGCTGCACCTGCTGCTCAACCTCCTGCACCTATCGAGCAAGGTAAAAGTGCCACCGCTGTGCCACCGCCCAAGAAGCCAACGATCAAAAAGACCAAAACAAAGAAGACCACTGACAGAAAGTCCAAAAAAGTTGTGAAGCCTAATGTGGTGTCAACCTAGACTCAAGCACACCCTATGTATGATGGTAATATGCCCTAGAGACAAGTTTTGGAGGAACCGGAAGTTCTGGTTGGACTAGAACTTTTGGGCCCTTCCTGGTGGCGAGTTATGGAGGAACCAAAAGTTTTGGTTGGACCGGAACTTTTGGGCCTGCTTTAGAGGTGAATTCTCAACAAATCGGAAGTTCCAGGCTTTAGCCAGAACTTCTGGGCTAAAATAAATTCGATACAGGATGTTATTTTTGGAAGTTCCGGTTGGACCGGAACTTTCGGATCGGAATAAATTCGATACAAAATGTTATTTTTGAAAGTTTTAGGCCTCGGTCAGAACTTTCAGGCCGAACGTGCAGATTAGATCTGGTGGGCTTTAATGTTGATTAAAGGCCCATCAGTGGGCTCTATATAAGGAAAGGAGAGGCTAGGGCACAAAAGGCTGTTGGACCTCCCCTAACCCTAGCCGCCACCTCTCCCCTGGCCGTACCTGCTGTGGCCGCATCTCCCCTAGTCTCGCGCGTGGTACTAGCATATCAGCGTGAGGTGATCCCGTCCATATACGTGTGGATACCGTAGAGGCACCACTATAATTGTGGTGCTGATCTTCTTCTTGTGGAGATCGTGGTACTGCTGCGTCTTCATCGTTGATGGTCGGACGGAGCTGAGCGGAGTTGATCGAGGACGCACTTTCCCAACTCTTCTTCACTGCCCTAGCGCGTCTGCGTCTAGAGGTAACGATCCATGATCCTATTACTCACATGGTTCCTGAGTTGAATGGGGTAGAAAAGGTTTTGTTTTATGCTAGCGTAGCCTATCCTTTCCCTATGACCTTGTGCAGCATATGATGCATTTACGTAATTTTCATGGCCTGCGTGTTATGGTTAATTGCAGCCCAAGGCTATTCTATTGTTGTACGACCTGCGTGCCGACATGTGATGCTTCTTCTCATGTAATTTGTATAGTGCTATTAGATGTAATAGACTCATACAAGATCATGGAGGCTTGAAGCGTGATAACCCGAAGAATAGGAACCGTGGAGATGGAGATCACCATGTGAGAAGGGCCACACTATATCACAGTTAATATGATTACCTGTGATGTTTACTTATGTTCCTATCATACTATTCTTTCATGTTTTATATGCGGTAGGGATCGTTACCATGTTAGAATAGTTTCCCTCACAAAATTAAGAGTTATTGATGCACTTTCTAATAGCTGCACCTATAAAGGTTTTTGATCATTGCATGGTAGGTCTACCAAAGCAGGGTGCCATCTTTTATCTTAACTAGTTAGGGTGGATGTCGGACATCCACAAGCATAATATTGGTTTGCTTAACAAAGCTATCAAAACAGTTTTGGGCTTTGGGGCATGGAGTTGGGCGTTGAGGCATTGGATGCCACCCCAACAAACAAGAGTCATATAGAGATGTGATTAGCAAAGGGTTGCTTACCTATGTCACTAATTTTTTAGTAGTGATGCCAAAGCTCACCAGAAGTTAGTTGAATATGGATCTTGTCTCACTACATGTCGTAAGAGGGAAAACGATTGTATATCATGTAGTGGAGTATCTTTTATTTGATAGAAGATTCACATAGCATAGTGCTGAACTCGGTTTTCCCCTTGGCCAAGAGTTGGCTATGGATGTGATTCTCCAGTCGCTCCCTATAAGCTTCGAGCCATTCATCTTGAACTTTCATATGAACAGTATGGTGAAAAGCATTGCTGAATTGCATCGGATGGTAAAGACTGCTGAGGAAAGCATTAAGAAAAGCTCTAGTCATGTGATGATGGTTCAGAAGGATAGCAAGAGGAGAAAGCGCAAGGGCAAGGCGAAAGCTTCAGATGAGATCTTGAGTTCTAAGCCTAAACCTGTTAAAAAGTCTAAGGTTGGCCCTGCTACTTCTGACTCTTGCCACCACTGCCATAAGATTGATCAGTGGCGGAGGAACTGTAAGTTGTACTTGGAAGAACTCAAGAAAAAGAAGGGAAGTAAGACTTCCACTTCAGGTATAAATGTTATTAAAATTAATCTTACTACTCGTTTAAGTGATTCATGGGTATTTGATACCGGATCAATGATTCATACTTGCAAATCGTTGTAGGGACTGAATAGGACAAGGAAGTGTGCAAGAGGCGAATTGGATGTGTGTGTCGGCAATGGTGCAAGAGTTGCTGCGTTGGTCGTCGACGTTTATTCCTTGTTGCTACCCTCGGGATTAGTTTTGAAATTGAATAATTGTTATTACATTCCTGCCTTGGGTAGAAACATTATCTCTTCTTCATGTTTAGAGGAAGATGGTTATGAATTCATAATTAAGAACAAGTGTTGTTCGATATTTTTGAATGGTATGCTCTATGGTACTTGTCCATTGATGAATGGATTATATATTCTGAATCTTGAGTATATACCTGTTTATAATATTAATACGAAGAAGCCTTGGCTTAATGATTTGAATCCCACTTATGTTTGGTATTGTCGTCTAGGTCATATAAATGAGAAGCGTATGCAGAAGCTCCATAAAGATGGACTTCTGAAGTCATTTGATTTCGAATCATTTGACACATGTGAGTCTTGTTTACTTGGAAAAATAACTGAGATGCCTTTCACTGGTCAAAATGAGAGGGCAAATGAATTATTGGCCCTTGTACATACAGATGTATGTGGACCAATGAGTTCTACAACCAGAGGTGGTTTTCAGTACTTCATTACTTTTACCGACGACTTTATTAGATTTGGTTATATCTACTTAATGAGGCATAAGTTGGAATCCTTTGAGAAGTTTAAGGAGTTCCAGAATGAGGTACAAAATCATATAGGCAAGACAATTAAATTTCTGTGATCGGATCGTGGAGGTGAATATTTGAGCCATGAGTTTTATGATCATCTAAAGCAATGTGGAATTGTTCCACAACTAACTCCACCGGGTACGTCTTAATGGAATGGGGTGTCCGAGCGGAGGAACCAAACTTTGTTAGACATGGTTCGGTCAGTGATGAGTCAATCTGATCTTTTATTGTCCTTCTAGGGATACGCTCTAGAAACTACCGCTTTCACATTAAATAGGGTTCCATCTAAATCTGTAGAGAGAATACCATATGAGACATGGACTGGGAAGCGTCCCGGGTTGTCTTTTCTAAAGATATGGGGTTGTGAGGCATATGTAAAACGTTTGACGTCTGATAAGCTCACTCTCAAATCTGATAAATGCTTCTTTGTGGGGTATCTTAGAAAAACAAAAGGATATTACTTCTATAACCGGGAAGAAGACAAAGTGTTTATCGTCTGGAATGGTGTTTTTCTTGAGAAAGAGTTTCTCTCGAAAGGAGTTAGTGGGAGCACGGTGCAACTCTTAGAGATTCGGGAATCACTCGAAAGTGTTTCAGCTCCTATTGAACCACAACTTGATATGCAAGATGTTACAGAACTTGTTGTCGAGACACCAGCCCCACGTTGGTTGGAAAGGGTTAGTCGTGCACCCGAGCGGTTTATGTTTTTAACCACAGGGCAGCGTGACATATTATTGTTGGACAATGATGAACCTAAGACCTATACGGAAGCAGTGATGTGACCAGACTCTAAGAAATGGCTTAGAGCCATAAGATCCGAGTTAGAATCCATGTGAGAAAATTAAGTTTGGAACTTGGTCGATCCACCTAATGGTGTCAAAACTATCGAGTGTAAATAGATTTTTAAGAAAAAGATAGACGTTGATGGAAATGTTCATATCTATAAGGCACGATTGGTGGCAAAAGGTTTCAGGCAAATTCAAGATGTTGATTATGATGAAATATTTTCATCCGTTGCAATGCTAAAGTCTATCCGGGTCATCCTAGCAATTGCCACATATTATGACTATGAGATATGGCAAATGGATGTCAAAATAGCTTTCCTTAATGGAAACCTAAGCGAGGATGTGTACATGACATAGTTTGAAGGTTTTGTCAATCCAAAAAATGCTGGAAAAATTTGCAAGCTTCAAAAGTCCATTTATGAGCTGAAGCAAGCTTCTTGGAGTTGAAATCTTCGTTTTGATAAAGTGATCAAAGGGTTTGGTTTTATCAAGAATGAAGAAGAGCCTTGTGTTTACAAAAAGGCTAGTGGGAGCGTACTTGTATTTCTAGTCTTATATGTAGATGACATATTATTGATCGAAAATGATATTCTAATGCTCGATGCTGTTAAATCTTCGTTGCGAAAAATATTCTCAATAAAAGATCTTGGAGAGGCAGCATACATATTGGACATAAAAATCTATAGAGATGGATTGAGAAGGCTAATTGGATTAAGTCAAAGCACGTACATTGACAAGGTATTGAAACGGTTCAATATGCAGGATTCCAAGAAAGGTTTCTTACTAATGTCATATGGTATTACTCTCAGCAAGAGTCAGTGTCCTTCGACACCTGATGAGCTAGAGAAGATGAGTGTGATCCCGCATGCTTCTATAATTGGGTCCATCATGTATGCCATGCTTTGTACATGCCCATATGTCTCCTATTCTCTAAGTGTTATGAGCAGATACCAATCAAACCCGGGTGAATGTCCCTATGCGAAAGTGAAGAGTATCCTCAAGTACGTGAGAAGAACTAAGGATATGTTTCTAGTCTACGGAGGTGCGGAGGAGCTCATTGTGAATGGTTACACCGACGCTAGCTTCTAAACCGACAAGTACGATTCGAGATCGTAATCTAAATTTGTGTTCTGCCTTAATGGAGGCGCAATGAGTTGGAAGAGTTTCAAGCAAGAAACGATTGTAGATTCAACAACGGAGGCCGAGTACATAGCAGCTTCTGAAGTTGCGAAAGAGGTTGTTTAGTGTTTAGATCAGAAAATTTATTTCTAAACTAGGTGTTGTCCCTAGTGTGCCCAGTCCAGTGGACCTCTATTGTGATAATAGTGGTGCCATTGCCCAAGCCAAGGAGCCTAGGTCACACCAGAAGTCTAAGCACATACTACGGCGCTATCACCTCATCCGAGAGATCATTGATAGAGGTGATGTAAAGATATGCAAGGTGCATACGGATTCAAACATTACCGATTCGTTAATGAAGCCTCTCTCGCAGCCCAGGCATGAGGCGCACTTGAGCTCTATGGGTATTAGATACTTACGTGATAGAGTCTAGTGTATGTAAGAGAAGGTGTCTTGTCTATGCTAATGTACTTTTGGATAATTGGTTATCTTGTTCCTTGAATAATTATTATTTACATTGATTAGCAAGTATGTGACTTATTTGTGAGACTCTTTGTTTTATCATGATGTTATTCTAAATGATCCCTAATCTCATATCATTATGTGGAACAGTGATGATTTATAGATTAGCACATCTGACTGATTGATGATCATGTTTCACGGATCATAGATATGGAGATATCAAATCAGTGATGTGGACACATATTAGAGAACATGGTATTGGATAGACCCACCTTGAGATACTGCTGGGATTGTTATTCTTGATGTGCCATCAGTTGTCATCTCAAATTGTGTACCTGCAGAATCCTTTGACCTGAGATTGTCATTGATTCCAGAATGTGTAATAACACACTTAGGGGCTTTCAAACGCTATTCCTTAACTGGGTAGTTATAAAGATTGCTTTCGGGTATGTTATGAAACATGTCGTGGCATGTGAGCGATCGAGATAGAATTTATCCCTCCTAAATAACGGGAGAGATGTCTCTGGGCCCCTCGAGATAGTTAGATTGGAAAAGTGCATAGCCATGCCACTATGATTAAAGAGTTAATCATGATTAATCCACTACTTGATCGAGTGAAGTGTCAAGCTATCATAAAGATGGCACAAATCTTGCCTTGAGCTTGACTGATGTCGTGTGGTAAAGGGATTGGTGCGTGAGTATATCATGGTTCCATTGATATGATCTTTGTATGCATTCGGGGGTCAGTATGTGCTGCTAGGTACTACTATTGACCTGCGATCCGGAAAAGGTTTCCGGGTAACGGCCGTTTACATATGAACCTATCGGGTCACATGCTTAAGGGGATGGGATTTAAAGCTTGTAAGCATTGACTCTAGTGCAAGTAGGAGATTGATGGTAATATGCCCTAGAGATAAGTTCTGGAGGAACCGGAAGTTCTGGTTGGACCGAAACTTCTGGGCCCGCCTTGGTGGCGAGTCCTGGAGGAACCGGAAGTTCCGGTTGGATCGAAAATTCTGAGCCTGCTCTAGAGGCGAATTCTGGACGAATCAGAAGTTCCGGGCTTCGGTCGGACTTCCAGGCCAAAATAAATTCGATACAGAATGTTATTTTTGGAAGTTCTAGTTGGACCGGAAGTTTCGGGTTCAGAAGTTTCGGTGGGACTGGAACTTCTGGATCGAAATAAATTCGATACAGAATGTTATTTTTAGAAGTTTCGGGCCTCGACCGGAACTTCCTTGCCGAACATGCAGATTAGATCTGGTGGGCTTTAATGTTGATTTAAGGCCCATTAGTGGGCTCTATATAAGGAGAGGAGAGGCTAGGGCGCACAAGGCTGTTGGACCTCCCCTAACCCTAGCCGCCACCTCTCCCCTGGCCACACCTGCTGTGGCCGCATCTCTCCTAGTCTCGTGTGTGGTACTAGCATACCGACGTGAGGTGATCCTGTCCCTGTACGTGTGGATACCGTAGAGGCACCGCTATGATTATGGTGCTAGTCTTCTTCGCGTGGAGATCGTGGTACTGCTGCGTCTTCATTGCCGACGGTCGGACGGAGCTGGGCGGAGTTGATCGAGGACGCGCTTCCCCAACTCTTCTTCCACTGCCCTAGCACGTCTGCGTCTAGAGGTAACGATCCATGATCCCATTACTTGCATGGTTCCTGGGTTGAACGGGGTAGAAAAAGTATTGTTTATACTAGCGTAGCCTACCCGTTTCCTAACAAAGTACTAAGTTGGCAAGGCTCTGCTTCGTCAATATCAACTAAGAAAGGCTGGACAAGCCATAATGGACCTGCATGCATTCTACCTGACTGGCTGCAATAACAATAAATGTTCAGTTACTGTAATGTACAAGCACCAGCATTTCAAGACTGTCAACGGCTATTTTTTGATTTGCTTCGAGGATCTATATGATCTTTTCAATATGGATGCTCTCGACGTCAGTTTGCTGCGTACTAGACATTGTAAGTCACTTAACTTAGTCTTTGAATTAAAGTCAACATGTAATTATGTTGTATTAATTACTTCTTTATATCTATAGGCTAATGTGGCAAGAATGCAACAAGCAATCATTCAAATTTCTTGACCCACAGCTGTTAGCAATTCCAACCATCGAGCATGATAGAGATTCATGTGTCGACTACCTAAGTAAGTTACTCTTCCATTGCACCGCAAGAGAACAATTTATAATGGGTGTACACCACTTGAATAGACATTATGTCCTACTACTCTTCGCCCCCAAGTGAAATATTGTATGGTACATTGACTCGGCAAGACCGTTGGGACCAAATGGTGACCACACCGAGAGGGACTACTCGGTAATCAGAAGTATAATCGATAAGTAATGTTTTCTTCACTTTATTACTACAAGTTCAATATTTAACCTATTCTCGCTTAACTCAATTTTATTGTACCTCATTACAGAGCTTTCGGTATCGGTGTCGAAACATCAAACGGAAAGGAACACTTACAGTTGGTGTATAAAACCGCAGTGCCCATAAGTCTCTAAATATTTACCTTTTCCAATTTAAATATGTCATCCAAACTAATCGTGTATTTTCATAACAGTGCTATACTCAACCTCCTGGAAATTAATACGGGTTTTATGTCGCACACCATATAATGTTGGCTCTAAAGATAGCGGATCTTAAATCGCCCGACATAAGATATTGCCATGTACTTCGTTGTTGTGTTGAATTTACGTTTCACTTATGTAAACATCGACTAACATAAAAAAACTCAATTTGTAAAAATTCAATATACCTGAAGGTAATCTTGGTGAGAATGACTTACAGGCTATCCGTTCACGGCTAGCGTCATTTCTAGCAGACAATGTCATCAAACCGGGAGGCCCTTTCTATTATAAAACCTATAATTAATGTTTCTTGGTTGTAAACTTGTGATGTAATATGACTTATAACATTTGGTGAAATCTGTGATGTTTCCAATACATTTTGTGATGTATGCTTTGTTTATGCAATACAATTTGTGATGATGGTATTCAATGATGAATTTTTGTTGTTTGCAATGTACAATGTTGGCTGCCAAATCCTAGCTTTGATTCAGGATGCAGCCTAAATTTTTTATAATATGATCATAACATTAGTGACGGGTCTAAATAAATACCCGTCACTAAATATTTCTTATAGTGACGGGTGTCAGTTACTCTCCATCACTAAAGGGTCCCTCCAGATCCACGTCACGTCCGACATGACCCTATTTAGTGACGGGTAGACATTGAAACCGTCACTATAGTTTCCCCTTTAGTGATGGGTCTCAATGGCTACCTGTCACTAAAAGGGGTCATGTCGGATGCGACGTGGATCTGGAGGGACCCTTTAGTGACGGGTATTTAACCGTTACTAATGATAGGGCTTTACTGACACGATAAGAGTGATGGAGGACATGTCTATCACTAATGCACGTTATTATTATAAAATATAATCACTGTTCAGATTCGTTGCACTATAAAATATCTCATTCGGTGCTAGGCTACTATATTATAGAACGGAGAGAGTAATACATATACAAATATTATATTTATATATATAGTCGGTAGTGCCGATCATCTATATAAATCTATTTTTTTTAAAACACTCGGCAAACCAGTCTTCGCCGAGTGCCCGAAATAATGCACTCGGTGAAGAATTTGACA
This sequence comes from Zizania latifolia, assembly GCA_000418225.1. Taxonomy (NCBI): domain Eukaryota; kingdom Viridiplantae; phylum Streptophyta; class Magnoliopsida; order Poales; family Poaceae; genus Zizania; species Zizania latifolia. Next base: position 325,026 of record KE372859.1, on the reverse strand, counting down.
CTCGGCGATTTTGCGTTTTTCTATAGTGCGGTTTGATTTGGTAGGGTTTGGATTTTACTGTTTTTTTAAAGCGTGTTGACTGAAAATGAGCTCGAGAAGACTAAATGGACAGATGCTTTTTACCAATTTTCCTATTGGTAACTAAAACCATTGGTTCTTTACTGTTGTTTCCTATTTTTTCTGTTAGTTCTTTCTAACCGTTAAGCCATAAACTGATTTCTCTTTCAGTTATTAAATAATCATCAAACTAAATTATTTTTATGTGTGTTCTTCACAATCCACAAACCAACAGACCATTTCTCTTTTATCTGACTCTTTGATCTGACGGTGACTAAAAAACCATCAAATCAAAGTGAAGCGGATAGAAGAATTTCGTTTTTCCAGTAAAGCTGCAGCACGAACATGCATCAGATTCACATCTCGCCTAACTCGCGACCACCAATTGATGATACACGAAGATGCTCACGCAACGGGGACAGAACGGATCGAGCTCATTGTTTGACAGTTCACTTTCAATCACATCTTATATTCTTATAGCAGCTTTAGGCCTTTAGCAAGCCTCCACCTTACACGTGTAATGGCTACATCTGCATGTGTTTCACACGCCACAATATTCCGCCATAGACTATCTGGTTTGCATGTGCAAAATATATGTTTTCATACGCGGGTTGTCATCTATATCTATAAAAATGTAACAATAAAAGTCTTATTGTGTGCGGTTAGCTAAACATTTATACAAAGCTTAATTTGACCATATATATAAATAATTTTTTATAGCGATGATCTACACAACTGCACATGTGTACAGCCGAGCCCCGTTTTCATTTCTCACTCACTATTATTTCCGTTCCATAAAGTATTTACTTTTAACAGCTCAACTTTAATAAAAAAATATTATTTATATTTTCTTTCTATTTGTAAATTTAGAAGTTTTATTTATTTAATACGGATACTTACTATCAGCAGTGTGGCAACGGGGAAAGAAAAGATACCCGAAATTAATCCTCTTTTGCCCGGACCATTAGTTCAGGTGAGTGGAGGTGGCGGGCCCCGCCGGCGCCGGTGACACGCGGAATAATCCGGCGGTCCTGAGTCTCCTGACACAGCGCGAGCTTTATATAAACCGCAGGTGAGAGATGCTCGATCTCGACAGTGCAGTGGAAGAAAAGAGCACCAGTCTTGCAGAGTCGCAATCTTTAAGTGAGACGTGCAGTGAGCGAGTGATCTTTGATCAGTGAGGCGGTGATCATCGACAGGCCGGCCGGATTCCGGAGATGGTGTTCCTACTGGGGCTTTACGGCGACGGGAGCCGGAGGAGAATGAACGCCAAGGACGCAGCAGGGCGGCGGCGGGCGTCGGCCGCTGGGGCGCCGTGGCCGGTGATGAGGCAGATGTACCAGAGGCTGAGGTCGACGTGGAGGAACGCGGCGTCGCGGCGGCCAAGGAGGGCCGGCGCGGCGAGGTTCGGGTACGACCTGCATTGCTACTCGCAGAACTTCGACGACTGCCTCGTCACCGGCTACCACTTCTAGTATTCCTAGCTCGCTACCGAAATTCAATCTCGTCGTCATTTCTTGCTGGCAAGCCTATATTGTTCATACAAGTTGCCTCTTCTCTTCGTCTCCATATTTGCCTCTCTATAATACCAAGATACATGCTACAGAAAATATATGTATATAGAGTGAGTATAGAAAAAATGATAATTTATCATCCTCAAAATAATTCATCTGATTATAATATCACTCAAGACAATATATAAAATCATTTAGAATAATATACGTAAACCAGAATAATAAGCAGCGATAAATTATCAAATCAACATTCAATTGCCCCAGAGGCCCAAGGCCCACCTACTTATCGCCATATAAGTAGCGGACCCAGTGCAAACCCTAACCAGATCCTCGTTTCCTCGCGCCGTCGCCATGTCGAAGCGCGGTACGCACCAGCCGCCTCTCCCTCTGTCTCTCCCTCTGTCTCTCTCTTTGTCTCTCTCTGGTACGCCTCCTTCCTCTGCTGCTTCTGTCCAGTGTCGCTGATTCGGTCTGTGCGCGTGTCGGAAATGGGGCAGGGAGGGGTGGGACGGCGGGGAACAAGTTCAGGATGTCGCTAGGTCTGCCGGTGGCGGCGACGGTGAACTGCGCAGACAACACTGGGGCCAAGAACCTCTACATCATCTCCGTGAAGGGCATCAAGGGCAGGCTCAACCGGCTGCCGTCGGCCTGCGTCGGCGACATGGTCATGGCCACCGTCAAGAAGGGGAAGCCCGACCTCCGCAAGAAAGTCATGCCCGCCGTCATCGTACGGCAGCGCAAGCCGTGGCGCCGCAAGGACGGAGTCTACATGTACTTCGAAGGTAACGGGGTTACAAGTCTACAACCATTTGCTCATGCTGATCAGCTGATCCGTGCTGCTTTCTAGTGTCCCGATTCTGTGATCCACCTATCATGCTGTATCTTTTCGTCTATTGATTAGTGCCCAGTGCCATGATATGGCGTTACATCGCTAGTGCTATTAGTAATAAATCGCATCAAGCTGTGCGGTAAATGTCGTCAGCTAACCTGGCTTGGCTACGAATTTGCAGTACGGAGTTGTTCCTTGTGTGTTCCTCGATTTGCAGTATTTTGGAGTGCTGACTGCTCGTGGTTACACATGTTTGGAGCTATGTTCTATTTTGTGCTTGTTTGATCATACCACAGTAGACAGTAGACACCCTTATAACCTAGTACCATGGTTTTGTTAGTCGTATGCTTGATAAAGTTGTGCATTTGGGTACATATTTTTTGGTACTTTGTGACAAATCTACCAGAATTACCAAATACCAAAGATGATTGTGGTATCTTTAGTTCCTTGAACTATTTTCATGTTAAAATCTGCGTAAATGTTTTCTCTATTTTGGTGCTGTCCCTAGGAAAATGTTTTAGATGGTACCATGTTGGATAGTTTTGTTTAGAAACATGATCTTTTTAATTACTTTACCATGATGGCAATCCTATGTTTTAGCATGGTGTTTTCAAAATGGTATGTCTACCAAAAGGTGAAAGGTGTTACTTGTTTGATTGCATTGTGTATGTTCACTGTTAATATTTTGTTCTTCAGGACTTGTTATGTGCTTTTTTCTTTTGGTATTGCACTGTATACCATTGGAAATATATTGATGGGAGGACCATGCGATCCTTCAGCTTTTCTGGAGCAAACTTATACATGTTTGTATATTCCTAAGAAAACGCCACAGGGTATTTTTGGGTGTAGATGTTTTCTTCTAAGGATTTCATCTTCATGAGAATTCCTCCATCTGGAAGCAGTCACATTCCATCGCCTTGGGTAGCGGTGTCACTGCCATGAAACTTTGGGGCTGGCCATGTGTCATATATTTAAATTATCTCTTAAAATACCACAAATACTCATTAGCTTTTAGCTTTCATTAATTCTCCCGGTTTGTTTACCCCAATTATGTGGACTCTTTTACACCTGGAACACATGTGTTTATAATCCATTGTCCCTACTTAGGAGTTTGGATCATCTTTAGCTATATCTTCCCATTCTATCCCTATAGATTCTCCAGGATGTTCACAATGCAATATGAAACTGCTGTATCATGTTTTCTTGCCTGAAATCTATCTGAAGTGATGTTGATGTTGTCGCAAAAATGTCTTTTTCTTCAGTGTAATGTATGTGTGATTGCCTTGGCTATTTTTTCATTTGCTGTTGCCCACGTGATTGCATTGTAGCCTTCTGAAACTATGGCCTATTCATTTGGTGTTGATATTGAATTTGATGTGCAGACAATGCTGGGGTGATTGTGAATCCTAAGGGCGAGATGAAAGGTATGGCTAGAAAGATTATCAAGTGTGGTTGCTGTCAATGCTAACCAGGCGATAATCTATTCACTTTGTATTCTCTTGCAGGATCTGCTATCACTGGACCCATTGGCAAGGAGTGTGCTGACCTCTGGCCAAGGATTGCTAGTGCAGCAAATGCCATTGTCTAGAGCTTGTTTTGGTGGAAACAGGGTCTAAGTTTGCAGTTCTGTACCGGATATGATTTGCAATGTACTTTGGTTTTTTGTTTGCCAAAAACTTGAACCTTAATTCGAAGCAACGCTCAGTTAAATTATATTGCGGATTGTATGTTTGATGGATGGAGAACTGCATGTCTAGCTTGCCCCCTGCTTCCCAAATGGCTACTTTCATTTCATATGATTTGCAGGCTACTGTAATGTCTAGTGTTTGGTTGCTTGAACTAAATCCATCTAGGATGGTTTGGTGCAGTTTTGAAGAACGAGTCTGTTTGGTTGGTTGTACTGGACGAAACCGTTTAGGATGGGTTGGTTCAGATTTTTGGAATATTCTTTCTAGATGCTGAAACATGACTGTTTCGTGCGGCAAAAATAAGTGAATAATGCTGTCTAGGGTCTTTTAACTACACTAATTATCTATGATTAGTTAAGATTAGTGGTTATTAAGTTTTTTAGCTAAAAATTAATTATAATTAGATGTTATTAGCCATAACTAGTTATTATTATGGGTATTTTATGATAATTTGTGAAGAGGTTTAAAAAGTTCATGAAGAAGTGTGGTTTTGACATATACAAGAAGAAGAATAATAAATCAAAGAAGAAAAAGTCAAAGAAAGAGTACTATGTGTGTGATGACTTTGACCATTTTATAGCTAACTATCCTAAGAAGAAAAAGCAATAAAGCAAAAAGAAGCACAAGTACAAGAAGGAGAAGAAATGTGGCCATGCTTATATAGGTGAAGAATGGAACTCTGATTCTGAGTCAGAGTCGAACTCTGACTCTAGCAAGAAGGGAGTCGTCACCGTCGCCATCACCAACATTATCCCTTCAAAGCCTTCACTATTTAGAGATTCGAGCGACGATGAGATTGTCTCCCCCAAACACTTCATAACTAAAAGCAAGAATATAACTATGATATCTAAAGTTTTAGATAAAGATCGATATAGCGATTCAAGTGATGATGAGTCTAAATTTGGTAATGACATGTTTAAAAATATGAATAAACAAGTTTTATCAAAGTTTAATGCACTTATAGAAACAATAGAGGTGCAAGAAGCAACTCTAGAGAAATAAGATGATCTTCTCATTAATGAGAAGGAGAGGAATCTTAAACTTGAGTGGCATCTTGCTAAGGAAAAAAAAAAGATAGACAAATTGACTAAACAATCTAGTTCAGTAAGTCTAAAGAGGAATTAGAGGAAATATTCAAAACTCTTAAGAGTGAGCTTATTATTCTTGAAGAGAACAATAAAAGCCTTAAAGAGATAGTTGAGTCTCTAATGACTCAACCTATTTTTATTTCTCCTATTGCTTCCACAAGTAATGGTTGTTCTAAATGTTACAATCTTGATATTACTGCTTATGAGACAAACATGAAGAAATAGAAGTCTTAAGAAAGGAGAATGAAAGACTTGACACTTTGGTAAGCTATAGGTGCATGAAAGCCTATAAGTTAAAGGACGCCTTATTTAAGACTCTTAACACTCAAAACAATGTTGAGAAGCGTGAACTTGGCTTTCATCCAAATGAAAGCAAAGTAAATGCTAGAAGGAGGTATAAGGGTAAGAAAATCATAAAGTTTATGAAGAAAGAGCAAAGCCAAAAGAATACCAACAATAAGCTTTTTGATTCATAAGCTACTTTTCATGCCTCCTATCTTATTAGGAGAAACCATCGTGGTAAAGTGGTTGCTCAGTTTGTTGGTAATAAAAATAAAAAACCATTGAAATGCATTTAGATTTCTAAAGTTCTTGTGACTAACATTAAATGATCCAAAAAGATTTGGGTACCTAAAATCAAGAATAAATCTTTTTTAGGAATACTCCTCCGGTGGATTAAGTTAGGTGATGAACAGTGAATGTATCTATCACATGACCGGAGAGAAGAGTATGTTTATTTCCTTTGAGCCAAATCTAGGTAATCATGAGTCCATTGTATTTGGTGACAATGGAAAAGGAAAGATAATAGGAGTAGATAAAATTTCTAGCTCAAATGGTAACTCAATTTTAAATATTAGTTGAGTCATTAAGTTATAATTTGTTCTCAATATCTCAATTACGTGAAATTGGTTATAAATGTCTTTTTACTAATGAGGGTGTGACCGTTTTGAGAAGTAGGGATAATTCCATAGCCTTTACGGGTAAGTTGAAAGAAAAACTTTATCTAGTCAATTTTGCACTAGATGAAGTTGAACCTAAAACTTACCTAGTGGCTAAGACTAGCATGGGTTAGTTGTGGCATCACCGACTAGCTCATATTGGGATAAGAAATTTATCAAAGATTCTTAAAGGGGAACACATCCTAGGACTAACTAATGTTGTGTTTGAGAACGATAGGTTGTGTAGTGCATGTCAAGCCGATAAACAAGTTGGAGCACCACAGACCACCAAGAATATTACGACAACAAGAAGGCCACTAGAGCATCTACATATGAATCTCTTTGGACTGATGATATACTTAAGCATTGGCGATAACAAATATGGTTTAGTCATTGTTGATGATTATTCTCGTTTCACTTGGGTATTCTTTTTACATGATAAGAGTGAGACACAAGGTGTGTTCAAGAGTTTTGCAAGAAGAGCTTAAAATGAGTATGAAGTCAAGATCAAGAAAGTGAGAAGTGACAACAAAAGTGAGTTAAAAAACACTCAAGTCGAAGACTTTCTTGATGAAGAAAGCATTAAGCATGGGTTCTCCGCTCCTTATGATCCACCTCAAAATGGGGTGATGGAACAGAAGAATCGAACACTCATCGAGGCAGCGAGAATAATGCTCAATGATTACAATACTTCAGACATATTTTGGACAGAATCAATCAACACGGCATGTCATGCAATCAACCGTCTTTATCTCTATAAAATCCTCAAAAAGACAGCATATGAACTTCTAACTGGTAACAAACCAAATGTTTCATACTTTAGAGTCTTTGGGAGTAAGTGTTTTATTTTGAGTAAGAGACCAAGAAATTCCAAATTTGCCTCTGAGGTAGATGAATGTTTCGTGGTTGGTTACGAGTCAAATGCATATGCCTATCATAATTTCAATAAAACTTCTGGTAGTGTTAAAGTCACTAGAGATGTGATATTTGATGAGACTAATGGCTCTCAAGTAGAGCAAGTTGATCTAAGTGATGCAGGCAAATAAGAATCTCCATGTGAAGCAATCAAGAACATGCCAATTGGAGACATTAGACCAAGAGAACAAGAACATGTGGATCAATAATAACCACAAGTTGAAGAAAATAAAACACAAACTCAAGAGCAAGAGGTAGTGGATAAGGAATAAAAAGTTTAAGAAGAAGTTGACCAACCACCTGTACAACATCAAAGAATTCATCAAGGCATCTAAAGAAACCATCTCGTGGACAACATTCTTAGTGATCTAAGAAGGGGAGTAACTACTCGTTCTCGTCTAGCAAATTTTTGTGAATGTTACTCTTTTGTGTCTTCTTTAGAACCTATTAAGGTGGAAGAAACTCTTGAAGATGCTGATTGGATAATGGTCATGCAAGAAGAGCTCAACAACTTTAAAAGAAATAAAGTATGGACATTGGTGGAAAGACTGAAGCAAAATATGATCAACACTAAATGGGTCTTCCGCAACAAACAAGATAAGCACGGCGTGGTCGTAAGGAATAAAGCTAGGTTGGTGGCTCAAGGATTTATATAAATCGAAGGTTTGGATTTTGTGCCTTCCTCAACGGACCAATCACCGAACTGGTGTATGTGGAACAACTACCAGGCTTTAAAGATTCAAAATATCCAAATCATGTGTTCAAGCTCCAAAAGGCGCTCTATGAGCTTAAGCAAGCACCTAGAGCATGGTATGAATGCCTTATGGATTTTCTACTTAAAAAACGCTTTGAAATAGGCAAAGCCGATTCTACCCTCTTTACTAAGCATTTCAATAATAATTTCTTTGTTTGTAAAATATATGTCGATGACATTATATTTGATTCTACTAACAATGATTTTTGTGAGGAGTTTAGTAGGATAATGACCAAGAGATTTGAAATATCAATGATGGGAGAGTTGAAGTTCTTTCTAGGATTTCAAATCAAGTAACTCAATGAAGGTGCCTTTATCAGTGAAATAAAGTACATTAAAGATATGCTCAAAAAGTTTGACATGAAGAATGCTAAACCCATCAAGATCCCCATGTAAACTAACGGGCATCTTGATCTAAATCAATAAGGAACCGACGTCGACCAAAAAGTATACCGTTCTATAATTGGCTCCTTGTTATATTTATGTGCTTCTAGGCCTAATATAATGCTTAGTGTTTGCATGTGCACAAGATTTCAAGCTGCACCAAAAGAATGTCATTTTGTTGTTGTTAAAATAATCTTGAGATATTTGGTTCATACTCCAAACCTAGGACTTTGGTACCCGAAAGGCTCAACCTTTGATCTAATCGGCTATTTAGACTTCGATTATGCCGGTTACAAAGTGGATAGAAAAAGCACCTCTGGAACTTGTCAATTCCTTGGAAGATCGCTTATTTCATGGTCTTTGAAAGAAACAAAATTCTGTAGCTTTATCCACAACCGACGCCGAATATGTAGCAACCGGTAGTTATTGTGCTCAACTCCTTTGGATGAAACAAACCTTGAAATACTTTGGACATAATATCACCAAGATCCCTTTATTGTGTGATAATAAAAGTGCAATCAAAATGGCTAATAACCCAGTTCAACACTGAAGAACCAAACACATTAACATTCGCCATCATTTCTTGAGAGACCACGAGATCAAGGAAGATATAAGCCTAACCCATGTGAGAATAGATAAACAACTTGCTGATATATTTGCCAAACCCTTAGATGAGCATCGATTTTGTGAGTTAAGAAATTAACTGAATGTCCTTAATTCTTGTAACATGGCTTGATACACTTGCATATAAATTGCCCATGTTAGAAAAAAGAAGGTAAATTAATTGCCTTCCTCATATGAAATGGGTTACATTTTAAATAAATGCAAAATCTCTATATGAGCTATTCCATGTTTAATTTTGATTATTCATGCTTAACATATTCGTGGTAAAATACTATTATTTAGCTCAAAGTTTATGGCATTTGTTGTCGTTGAATTCCTGTGAGTTGAGAAATCTGGAGGTTCTGGATCATCTGGCTAAACCCGGATGCTCCAGGCCTGGGACTTTTCAAAGTTCATTCTGGTGCACTCGGATTATCTGAATACATCTGGATACTCTGGTTTACCCAGAAATCTAGATACTCTAGATAACCCCAGAGTATCTAGGTTGGGCTTTATAAAAGGGGACCCGAACCCTCTAGCCTTCTCTCTCCTCCTCACTTCTTCTCTTCTCCCTCACTCCAACTCTCGATTTCTCCGGTGGTTTTCTTCAAAACTTGTCCGTGGGAATCGCGGGATCCATTGAGGGGGAGTCTAGGATCCTTCCGGGAGCACCGATCATCTTCTCTTCGCATCCAAGTTTGTTTTTGAGGTATCCTCTGTTCTTGCCCTAGGTCGGCATTTTTTCCCTCTAGTCTTTTGTTGTTTCTTGAATCTTTTAGGCTAGAATAGGTCCTACATGTGTTATTGTGATGTTCCCTAGCCACATTATCGAGATCAATCGGTTTCAATTTTGCGTAACCTGGATGATCCAGTCCTATCCGGATAGTCTGGGTCCCGGAGGCTCCGGTTAAGTCCAAAGGTTCTGGGTTACGTTACATTCAAAAGTTTCCATTACTTGATTCAATCCTTGATTCAACTTTTGATCCTTTGTCGCTTTGTAGCAGTTGTCATCATGTCTGATGAAAGGCATAAGAAGGCTAAGCATAACCCAAAGAACTCTTCTAGTGACGACAGTGACTTCGCTGCTATTTTGGTTGAGATGCATTGGATCAACTAGACTTTTATGAAGAAGAAGAACAATTCAGTCTTCAACCAAGTGATCTGCGTCTGCTAGGCCAAGAATCTCTATGGCCTCATGGAGATAAAGCAGAACTAGTGTGAAGAAGCTCTCTGCCAGTTTTACTCTACTCTTTTCTAGACAGTGGACAATGATGAGCCATCTTTTCACTAGAGGCAGGAGGGAGTTGAGTATGAGGTCACACTCAGTGACTTCGCTGCTATTCTTAGTATGGATGCAAATGACCTTGCAGCATTCCAGTTGGATCAAGAACCCATGCTTGGAGCTGATGTAGTGTCATTTCTGTATGAGTCGGGCTCGTTTGTTGGAGGTAAGACAGAGGGTCTCTCCCTGATTTTCTCAGTGCTTAACAATCTGTTTAGGAAGACCCTTCTGCTAAAGCTTGGGGACTCATCGTCATTGCTGGGCAATGCCTGTAACTTGCTATCGGTCATACGGGAGGACCGTGGAGTGTTCAGTGTAACTCGTTTCCTTTGGAGTGAGATCTGGACCACTTCCATGTCTCTCATAAAGAGTTGTGTGTACGCCTCGTATATCCAGCTTGTGATCGACCAGATCACCCGCCGGAAGATGGTACATGAGGTAGAGCACCACGGGTACACTCCTCAGGCATTGGCTTCCAGAGCGCCTCTAGGACAGTCCTCCTCAGCAGCTCCGCCTCCTCCTGCTGGTCCTCGGCGTGGTCCTTGGTGATCAGCACCGTAGCCTAGCTCCTCTAGCTCACCGATCAAGAGGATTCTATCGGCCATCTTCACGATGTGTTGAAACAGCAATTGGTAGTAGGTCAAGGAGATTGAGTGGCAGAACAAGGCGATAAATCTGCTGCTTCAGCAATCAGGTAATCCTCCCATGAAGCCTCTGTCTGATTCTGATGAGGAGAACGACTCCAACATCTTCGCTGATTGCACCGACCCTTATGCCCACTTCTTTGGATCCAGAGCAAGGTCGTCCCAGCAGCAGCAGCCTCTACAGCAGTCATCATCATCGTCTGAAGAAGATGATGGTGATGATGATGGTGAGAGTGAGGATGACTCCGAGTGAGCCGTTTGTTGCATTCTCTCTTTTTGATGTCTTTGATGCCAAAGGAAAGAATAGTCAAAGAAGTCATTGTCATTGCTTAGCCTTAGGATTTCTCATTTTTGATTCCATTTTTGTAGCCATGTTAAGAACAATTGGGCTTGTAATACTCTTTTACTCTTATGAAGGTCTGGATGATATGATGTAATGAACAATGCTAGTTATGTTTTATGCTTAATTATGTTCATTTCGCGTTTATGACCTAAATGCATTCTATGTCATGTTTACTATTTTTGATGATGCATGCATTTAGGGGGAGCCTCAATGCTTATATTCATCTTTTCGCAATTTGGTTTCACTTCTTTGATCATATTGTCATCAATCACTAAAAGGGAGAGATTGAAAGTACATCTTGATGCATCTAGGCCCCTAATATATTTTGATGTATTAATGACAATAGTGATCAAATGCTACTAACAATGTTACTAAGATGTATGCAGATATTCAAATTTAAGGTGGCATTGCGATTCAGTAAAATTTAGAGAAATCGCCTTCTTTAGTACTACTTAGGCTCAAAATGTGCAAATTGCTTATATTTCATATTATCTTGAGTCTAGGTGCGTCGTACTATTAAGAGGGATGCGTTGATTAATGATCCAAAGCTAAGTGTTCAAAGCAAAATCTTCTTTTAAAAGTTTTGGAATTTTTCTAAGTTAGATTTTGGCTTTCCAACAAAGCCGGATAATCTGGACATGTCTAGAGTATCCGAAAACTTGGTTCTGTTAGATTTATTTTACACGTCGGAGTATCTAGCTCTAGCCAGATAATCCGAAAATGGTGTTCTGTTTCGATTTATTTGCACGTTGGACTATTCGGTTTTAAGCCGGATTATCCGAAAACATGTTTCTGTTTTGATTTTCTTTGAAGCTCGGAACATCCGGAGTTATCCAAATGATCCAAAAATGTTGTTCTATTGAATTTTATTTTGTGAGTCAGAATATCCAGATTTTGGCCGGATGATCCAAAAATTGCTCTCTATTGGATTTTATTCCGTGGCCCGAAGCATCCGGACCTTGGTCGGATGATCCGAAAACATCTTTCCGGTTGAATTTATTTTTGGCCCGAAATAACCAGATTCAAGTCGGACTATCCAAAACATTGGTTCTGTTTCGAATTTTATTAGTCCGGATCATTCGGATGAATAGTGCGTGATTTTTGCTCTAACAGCCAGTTTTGAGATAGTGGTATAAATATCCCCCTCTCCCATAATCAGAGCATGTGATTCCAAAACCCTAGCAGTCTTGCCAAGTTTACTCTCTTTCTCTCTAATACTTGATCTTGCTTGGATCTTTGAGAGTTGATTTAAGAGTTCCCCACAAATCTCCTCGTGTTCTTGGTTGATCCATCTTTCGGGAGTTGTGGTGGCGTGTGTGTCGTGTTCTTCATGATTTTCTTGAGCACACGGCGGTGGATCACGTCAACGGATTCATTACTCTTAGAGGAAACCCCTCCTAGATAGCTAGGCGTCGATCCACGAGTATCTAAAGGATTGTGGGTGACCGGACATGTTTGAACTCGACCTCGCCTCAGCTTTAAAATAGATAACATAGTAGAAAACCAAGGCTTATAGTGGTGAGCGCTTGTTGAGGATTAGGGTTGAAAAAGACCCGGCCTTTGGGGTTTCCTCAATAGAGACATATGATCGTTTGATCTGAACTTCGGTGAAAAATCCATTGTGTCCATCTTGACATTTGCTAGTTGTTATTTACTGTTGATCCATCATTTAACCAGCAAGCATAAGTTTCATTGAATTCAGGCTTTTAAAGTTCATTGGTTAGATCATATTCTGCAATATTTATTGTTTCAGATCTGTTGTGCCTGGATCATCCGATTATACCTGGATAATCTAGACCATCGGAAGTTTTATATTTCATCCTATACTCAGAGTATCCGACTAAGTCCGGATAGTCCGAGCCCTAGAAGTTAAAATGAACCGGTTTAGTTAAGAATTTCTAGATTGCTTATTCATCCCCCTCTAGACAGCTTTCATGGCCTGACATCCTCACAGCGCGTCAGCCCAAATTCTGGTATCAACACCTTCCCCTCGACATCATGGACACCTCCCATCCCGCCGGTAGCGATGGACTCCCAGAGGCAATAGGCTTGAACTGGAAGAGGCGGCGCACTTTGTGGAAGCTAATGACACAGACGTAGTGATGGCCTGATCGCCAAGGAGCCAGCAGATGAAAGAGCAAAGGAAAAAGAAGAAGATGGAGGAGAGCGGTTGTGCAAAGAGAGCGGGAGTTTAAAATGACTACACGCGGATGGGCGGCGAGGCGAACGGCTTAAATAGCCGTGGGATCATCGGCTCAACATCGAGCGTGATCGTTGCGAATAGGCATCGCTTTGGTCGTCACGCTTGCTGCAATAGAGTCGACATGATGGTCCCACCTCTCTATCTGTGCCTGACAACTATGCCTGGCCTAATCAGAGAAGAGATGTTTGTCTGTCTCCTCATCTACAACGCATTGATTGCGGGCAGAGAAGACTAAAAAGCAACTTTTTATGCGCCCGACGAAACTCGCGACTCTTGGGTCCCTCGAAAACTTGGGGGGCTCATGCGACGCACGTTTAGGGGCTCACGTGCTCGAGGCTTTGCATGCTCGGGGGCTCATCCGCCTGAGGGATTGCGTGCTTGGGGGCTCATGCGTCCAAGGTCTTGCGCGCTTGGGGCTCGTGGCTTGAGGATTATGTGCTCGTAGGCTGAGCCTCGGGGGCTCGAGGCCGATTGCACTCAAGACCATGGTGGCCCTAGACTTCGACGATCCCCTTCTTCAAGCAAACTATGCCCAAGCGCTAACAACTCTCGGGGACAAGACGTACATATGGTTTACACCGACGCCCGAAGGACTTCAAGGATTTACCAAGACCAAAGCTTTAGAAGGCCTTTTACTATAGATTATTTTTGACCCTTAGGCTAAATATTCCATTTAACTCGAGGCTCGGGGCTACACCGTGTGGGTGCACCTCACACGAAAGAAGAAGAAAATCAAAGCTTTTTTTCAGGATTATCAGACTTCAGCAGAGTCTAGTCGAAGATTTTCAACCAAGCTAAGAAGAGCTCGGGGGCTGCTGTCGAGAATATGAACCCCGAGTATTCCACGATGAGCTTATCAGCTCGAACCAAGAGTAGGCGAGGTCCAACATTAGAGTCCAGTATGGCCCATGAAGGGGGTTTGATCTCGATAAGAAAGGTTAAGTCCTTATTAGGGAATCGAATCTTAAATCCAGTATGAGAACATATATTTGTACCAGGATCCTTATAATTAGGGATTTAGCACCCGAGTTTAGTAGATAATCTTAGATATCAAAGAGGCCAACTCGGGATAGAGTCATGGGTCATCGAGCTCGCCCTTTGGCTATATAAAGGGGGCGAGACACCCCTAGAGACATCCAATCTCAATTGCCTAAATGTATAGCTCTCAAGCTCATTGCGTTATAACCTTAAACACCATATAATACACCAAACACTGGACGTAGGGCTATTATCTCTCGGGAGGCCTGAACCAATATAAATCTTGGCTCTTATTTTCTAGAGTCGATCATCGGATTCGAAGGCGCTACGCTTCCCTTACACATCTATTCACCACCTCGGGTACAGTCTTGGGTGGACTGCTCGGTTATTCACCAACACTCTACTATTTTATTTGAACTTGTACGGATTGTGTGCTCTCAATCACTAATTATTTGATTTTTCATTGAAAATAGTTCGTCCAAGCGCAAGCTTTCTTTTGCTGGTTGCCTCCGAATTTGTGTCGTGTCTTACTGTCTATCCAAGTTTATAATATTTATCGCATATCCTTTTAGTTTATAGGGGATCGATTATTAACTTGATTATTCATGCCATGTTTCTGAAAGTGTGATTTGTCTAAAAACTTTCTTTATTAGTGTTGCTTAGATTACTTTTTCAAATCTATTTGTTAGCTTTATATTATATAACATTAATTAATCTATGAATTAATCATTTGCTAATCGGATAATCTGGTCCTGTTCAGATGTTCTGAACTGGCCAATATGGATATTTATTTGCTGTAGAGTTTTAGCTATATAGGATTCAAGGCATTGTATGAACCCTTAGCCAATGTCATTTCCCACGTTAAACAATAAAATTCCTTTTAAATAAGCTACTTTCTGACCTTACGAATCTTGATAAATAAATTCTTAGTTAGTTTTGTTGGAGTCACATGTAACATTTATGGTGCAAAACTACTTCCACAGGATGTTCTTAGGAGCCCAGCGAAAAAATGATGAAGCTATATATTCGCAAATATCCTTTTTACACATGATTTGCTAAAGCTATATTGTCATGGGCAGTGGGCCAGGGCCACAGGGATAGCCAACCTGCGTGAACAGTACCATATGGTACTGTAGTAAAAATAGAAGATTTGTTAGTTTAAAAGGTAAGGTTAGACTAGATTAGATTAGATTGGATTGAGTCTCAAAAGGTAATATTAGATTGAGTCCTTAAAGGTAAGATTATATTGGGTCCTTAGAAGGTAAGATTATTAGATAGGAATATATTGATTTTAGTTAGGAATTAGATATAGAGATTAGATTGGTTTCTATAATAGCTATTATTTCCTTAGATGTCATGTTGGTTTTCCCTATATAAAGGGACCTCTTATACTCAATTGAGAGGCAATAAAGAAAGAGTCTAATCTCTCATCCCAATGTTCTTCTCTCCAACCTAAGTCTACCTCTCATCCCTAGCAGCAGCCATCGCCCAGCTATCCTCCCGGTGGTGTTTATCTCATCATAGATCTAACCCATGACAACTTAGTATCAGAGCCACTCTCCATGGCTTCCAATTTTGAGCAAACCCTCCGCGTCATAGTGATCAATCGTGCTACCCAGTGAATGAGGATGTGCTCCATCAAGTGTTCGATGCGCATGAGGCGGAAGAGATCTACATGCACTCGATGGGAGCATGTGTGGAGGCCTCTGTCTTATTCCGATCTCGGGCGGACGTAGAGCATGTTTGGAAGACCCTCCACGCCTGTGCCATCTACAACGGCTATTGCTGGATGGATATTTGTCATTACTTAGAATGGCAGTTCTTCGATAGGATTACCCATGGAGGTAGATTGATTTGGTTTGGTGCGGTCTTTGTGTTCACGATCCTATGGTTGCCTCGAAAACTAAGAGAGACAGACAAAATTTAGATAGGTTCGGGCCTCTCTGAGGATAATAACCCTAGTCCTGTGTGATGGAGTATGCGCGCGTAAGTTATGTGTAAATCTTAGTGTCCTCCTGAGGGAGGTACCATCGACCCCTTTATATATCTCAGGAGTCAGGGGTTACCGTTTAGACTTTAACTCCCATAATTAAGTCCCTTTATAGTAGGCAAATCACCCGGAATCGTGGGCTAATAACCATAACATTATTTGCCAGCTTTGCTAGTTATTTAAGACCGGCGGTTACATCTTTAAGTTATTGCCAGCGATTATGTGTGTGGGCCTGTTATCGCCTCTGACTTTCGAGTCCTCGTACTCGGGATATTTCCTAAGTCCTTAACTCAAGGCATCATCCGAGCTTCCCTTTGCATCTTGCTGACTATTTTGCTATCGATCACAGGTCCGACCTCTTTCGAGGTCATCTTCGGTGTCTTGTCTCCTGGCCCCTTATTCTGTCCAACTGCCCCAAGGTGGCTCGGGGGGTACCCCGGGGTCATCCCCGCGACAGGAGCCCCCGAGCTCTTTACGACTGAAGGGTGACAGCCATCTGAGTAGAGTCAGTAGGCTGTGAGGAGCACAAAGATGAGCTTCTTGATGAATTCCTTTCGTTTATCTGGTAGGTGCACCGGTTAGGTGCACCTACCAGGTGTAGCCCCAGAGCCTAGAGTCTGATAGAAGATTAGGCTTCAGGGTCTAATATTTTACATACTTTAATAAGACAAGTCGTTATCCCATCGAGCGTCGTTAGAGCGAGGGACATCCGAGCCCTCGGGCGACCAGGCGATCGGGCGTCATTGGAATGAGGGGCGCCTGAGCCCCAGGGCATTCAGGCGATCGGGTATCATTCGAGTGAGGGGAATCTGAGCCCCCAGGCGTTCAGGCGATTGGGCATCATTTGAGCCAGGGGAATCCGAGGCCCTAGGCGTACAGGCGATCGGGTGTCGTTGGAGCGAGGGGAATCCGAGCCCCCGGCGTTCAGGTGATCGGGCGTCATTAGAGCGAGGGACGCCTAGCTCCCGGGCGTCCAGGCGATCAGGCGTCATTGAGACGAGGAGTATCCGAGCCCCTGGGCGTTCAGGCAATTAGGCATCGTTGGAGCGAGGGGATGTCCGAGCCCCCAGGCGACAAGGTGATCGGGCATCATTGGAACGAGGGGCGTTTGAGCCCTTGGGCATCTAGGCGATCGAGCGTTGTTGGAGTGAGGAGAATCTGAGCCCCCAGGCGTTCAGGTGATCGGACACCGTTGGAGCGAGGGGAATCCGAGCCCCCGGGCGTTCAGGTGATCAGTTACCGTTGGAGCGAGGGGAATCCGAGCCCCCGGGCGTTCAGGTGATCGGGCACCGTTGGAGCGAGGGGAATCCGAGCCCCCGGGCGTTCAGACGATCGGGTGTAATTGAGGTGAGGTGCATCCAAGCCCCGGGGCATTCTTTTGACTTAGCGTGGTGCATAGGAGATGATCCATGATTGATCTTAGGCGTCTCTTTGCATTCC
>KE372859.1:222558-243086 GCA_000418225.1 Zizania latifolia | reverse complement strand
CGAGCCGCACCGAGCGGAGCTTGGCTCGGCTCGTTTCCAGCCCTACAGAAGACGCGGCGGTCGGCCAATGGACGCTTTGCTTCGGTGGCGTAGTGCTTGCGTTGGTTCCTGGCGCTTAATGGAGAGATTAACTCCAACACTCTCCCTTAATCAAATCCATCGTAAAGATTAATGTAGGCATTATTTCTCTTAAAACTCTATGGGAAAAATATGAGGAATAATATATAGAATTATTGCTCAATCATATACTCTGAAGAGTTTAAGGAGCAATTATGTCTTTGATATTTCTCTAAAAACCCCAATAGGGAAAACTAGAAATATGACATATATTTGTGTTCAATATTATCTCATTAAAATTTTATATGAGAAATCTTGAAGAGGAAAAACTCATAGAAAGAAAAGAGGACAATACGATGTTTAATAAGGCATACTGTGAGATCTTATTTGAATATTCCTCCAAAAAATCCCCGTGGGAAAAATAGAAGAGAATAAATATGATATGTTGTTAAAACTCCTTTAAAATCCTATAGGGAAAATAAGGAGAAAATGATACAACATATGATTTGCACTTATAGTAAAACCTTTCTATGGAAAAGTTATAAGTGAATTCTGGATTTGTTAATATACCTTATGTATATTCCTTATAAAAACCCTTTTAAGAAAAAATATGAATATGGTATATATGATCTTATGTAGATATTATCTTATTAAAAACTTTTATAAGAAAGTATATAAAACTCATAAAAGAAAAGAGTATAATATGATGTATGTGAAGTTTAAACCTTTAAGGAGATCCTCCCCTAAGGCTTGCAAATCATGAAACTGTCTATATTTATTCTATGCAAGCATCATTATCTCGAAAGATAATAGTAGATGATTCAATAGAATCAATAACACAAGATTTTTTATGTGATTTATCATTCTGCGAAGCCATATACATTCGTGTGATGCTTTATATAATGAAATTATTTAAGAATGATTAGTGGATGTAGCCACTAGAGTTTACTGGATAAACTTCCATGAGATGGCTGTCCCACCATGTAAGAACACAAAACCTGTTTGAGATCTGGCTTTATGGGGATCTTATAAGTAGCTAGCATCTGTATATGCAATAATATTTGAATCTTGATTTCTTTATTATTGAAAGAAAATATCAAGATCTTTGGTGCTTTGGTGATATTTTTAACTCTAATCCAATGACATCTAGTTGGATCAACACTATGTCTAGCAAGCAATTTCTTTGCAAATAAGATATGAGGCCTAGTGCAATTTGCAAATTACATAAGTGTTTCAACAATGTTGAGATATGGAACCTTCGGTTCTTGTATCTCTTTATCAACATCCTAAAGTCTAAATTGATCTTTCTCTAAATATAGGGATTGAATGACCATATGTGTTTTCTGGATATATGTGGTTTAGTGTATTAAAATACTCGAGAGAGGGTGTTTAAGTTGTAGACCTAAACAAAATTTGATTTTGACCAAATCCTTTGTCTCGAATTTCGTCATTAAATGATTGCGTGCTTCATCGATATTGTTAGTGTTGTTGATGATGTCAACATACACAGATATACTACAAAATCCCATCGAGGATTTCTTGATGAATACACATGAACAATCATTATTATTTGAGTAGCCTTTTATATAAGGAACTCATTGAGTCGGTTGTATCAAATTCTATCTGACTATTTTAAGCCATATAATGACTTAATGAGTTTTACATAATATATGCTGTGATTAGCATTTGGATTCCAATGGGAACCTTTATGTCCGAATCAAGTGACTCACAGGGCTTAGTCACTACGTCTATCAACTGTTTAGATAGACGATTCTTATACTGCCAAAGATATAATTTATTGAAAAATGATTTCACTTATTTCTAGAGAGAATGATTGAAATCAATTCGGGTCTCTAGGTGAACCCTTATGCTACGAGCCTCACCTTATGTCTCACCACATTGTGGTTTTCATTCTGTTTTTGGATGAAAACATATTTAAAACCCACAGGGAAGATTTTGGAGGTATATGTATTACTGATGATAATACTTTTCTTTTGTGAGGGAGGCTAACTCTGCTTGAATTATCTCTTTTATTTGTTCCAGTCCGTGCGCGTTTTTGCACTTGACCATGGATTTGGGATCTGGATCTTTTAGATGTTTTCAGTAATTGATGCAGAGAATTATGTGTCGACAAACGTAGTCTTTTGATTATATGTTTCTCCAGACTCGAGATAATTGGTGAAATCTTTTACACCTTAATTGACGGTTTAGTATCTCCCAATATGAGAATGTCACGGGGTTCTGATATCCTAACATCAGATATTGAGTGCACTGTTGATGCGGGAGGTGGATGTGGTTAATCCACTTAGTGTTTCTGATGGAAATATGCCCAAGAGAATTATGGAGGAACTGGAAGTTCTGGCTTGAGGCCGAAAGTTCTGGGTTCTGGAGCAATCGGAAGTTTCGGGCCAGCCCCAATTTCAGTTTTTGGAGGAACCGGAAGTTTCGGTTGGACCGAAAGTTCTGGGCCTGCCTGAAAGGTGAATTCTGGACGAACCGGAAGTTCCGAGTGGAACCGAAACTTCCGGGTCGAAATAAATTCTATATAGAATGTTATTTTTGGAAGTTCCGGTTGAACTAGAAGTTCTGGGTCCGGAAGTTTCGGTTGGACCGGAAGTTTCGAACAGAAATAAATTCATACAGAAGGTTATTTTTGGATGTTCCGGGCCTAGACCAGAACTTCTAGACCAGACGAACAGATTGGATCTGTTAGGCTTTAATACTGATTAAAGACCTATGAGAGGGCACTATATAAGGAGAGGAGGGGCTAGGACGAAAAAGCTAATGCTGCTGCTATTGCTGTTGCTAAGGCTGCTCCTCCCTAACCCTAGCCACCACCTCTCCTGGCTATACTGGTTGTGGCCGTTTCTCCCCTAATCTCCCGCGTGGTACTAGCATACTGGCGTGAGGTGATCCCGTCCCTGTACGTGTAGATACCGTGAAGGCACCACTACTACTGCAGTGCTGATCTTCTCGTGAAGATCATAAGGATACATCGACTTCGCCACTAACGATTGGACGGAGCCGAGCGGAGTTGATCGAGGACGCGCTTTCCCAACTCTTCTTTCGATGCACTAGCGCGTCTCACGTTAGAGGTAACAATCCATGATCCCATTAGACGCATGGTTCCTAGGCGAACTGGGTAGAAAATTTTGAATTTACTGCTAGCGTAGCCTCCCCTTTTTCCAACAGTGGTATCAGAGCCTACGTGCATAGTGTTCGATTTGGATCATACACATATATGTGATATGTGGTGGAAATAGATTAGATCTATTGTTCTTGCGTCGGATTTTCGGATGTTCC
This sequence comes from Zizania latifolia, assembly GCA_000418225.1. Taxonomy (NCBI): domain Eukaryota; kingdom Viridiplantae; phylum Streptophyta; class Magnoliopsida; order Poales; family Poaceae; genus Zizania; species Zizania latifolia. The sequence continues at coordinate 239,726 of KE372859.1, read as the reverse complement.
GGGCTCCAGCCGAAACTTCCGGGCTGAAATAATCCTGGTACAGAATGTTATTTTCGGAAGTTCCGGTTGGACCGGAAGTTCTGGGTTCGAAAGTTCCTGTTGGACCGAAAGTTCCGAGCAGAAATAAATTCCGTACAGAAGGTTATTTTCAGAAGTTCTGGGCCTTGAGCCAGAAGTTCTGGGCCAAAATAAATTCGACATAGAATGGTGATTCCAGAAGTTCTGGGCCTTTAGCCGGAAGTCCTGGATCCACTTTTCTGTCACGTATAGATTCTACGCTTAACTCATTTTTGCAGAGAATGTTGTGACTGGTATGGCCTTGTGATGTATATGATGCATGCATATAATTTTCATGGCCTGCGTGTCATGGTTAATTACAGCCCAAGGTTGTTCTATTGTTGTATGACCTGTGTGTCGACATGTGATGCTTCTTTTCATGTAATTTGTATAGTGTTATTAGATGTAATAGACTGATACAAGATCATGGAGGCCTGAAGTGTGATGACCCGAAGGACAGGAACCATAGAGATGGAGATCACCATGTGAGAAGGGCCATACTATATCACAGTTAATATGATTATCTATGATGTTTACTTATATTCCTGTCATACTATTCTTTCATGTTTTGTATGCAGTAGGTATCATTACCATGTTAGAATAGTTTCCCTCAGAAAATTAAGAGTCATTGATGCCCTTTCCAATAGCTGTACCTACGAAGGTTTTTGATCATTGCATGATAGATCTGCCAAAGCAGGGTGCCATCTTTTATCTTAACCAGTTAGGGTGGATGTCGGACATCCACAAGCATAATATTAGTTTGTTTAACAAAGCTATCAAAACGGTTTTGGGCTTTGGGGCATGGTGTTAGACGTCGAGGCATTGGATGCCACCCCAACGAACAAGAGTCACATAGAGATATGATTAGCAAGTGGTTGCTTACCTATGTCACTAATTTTCTAGCAGTGATGCCAAATCTCACTAGAAGTTAGTTGAATATGGATCTTGTCCCACTACATGTCGTAAGAGGGAAAACGATAGTATATCATATAGTAGAGCATCTTTTATTTGATAGAAGATTCACATAGCATAGTGCTGAAACTTGTATTTTTGTTATAGATCATGGCACCTACTACTAGTAACACTTTCGGTTTTAATTTGCGATCAATTCTTGGAAAGAAAAAGCTTTCTGGAACAAACTTTATTGATTGGCATAGAAACTTGAGAATTGTTCTTAAACAAGAGAAAAAGGAATATGTTCTAGAGGAGCCCCATCCTAATGAATCAGTTGATAATGCATCTGCCGTGGATCGGAGGGCTTATGAGAAGCACGCCAATAATTCAATTGATGTTAGCTGTCTTATGCTTGCCTATATGTCTTGAGCTTTAGAAGCAATATAAGAATAGGGATGCCTACGATATGATCTTGGGACTCAAAGGCATGTTTGAGAACTAAGCTCGGGCCGAGAGTTACAACACCTCAAAGTCCTTGTTTGTGTGCAGGTTGGCAGAAGGCAGTCCAGTCAGTCCTCATATGATCAAGATGATTGGTTATATTGAGAGCCTAGAAAAACTTGGTTTTCCCCTTAGCCAAGAGTTGGCTATGGATGTGATTCTCCAGTCGCTCCCTACGAGCTTCAAGCTGTTCATGTTGAACTTTCATATGAACAGCATGGTGAAAAGCATGGCTGAATTACATCGGATGCTAAAGACTGTTGAGGAAAGCATTAAGAAAAGCTCTAGTCATGTGATGATGGTTCAGAAGGATAGCAAGAAGAGAAAACATAAGGGCAAGACTAAAGCTTCAGATGAGATCTCGAGCTCTAAGCCTAAACCTGTTGGAAAGTCCAAGGTTGGTCCTGCTACTTCTGACACTTGCCACCACTGCCATAAGACTGGTCATTGACGGAGGAACTGCAAGTTGTACGTGAAAGAACTCAAGAAAAAGAAGGGAAGTAAGACTTTCACTTCAGGTATAAATGTTATTGAAGTTAATCTTGCTACTCGTCCAAGTGATTTATGGGTATTTGATACTGGATCAATGATTCATACTTACAAATCGTTGCAGGGACTGAATAGGACAAGAAAGTGTGCAAGAGGCGAATTGGATGTGTGCGTCGGCAATGGTGCAAGAGTTGCTGCGTTGGCCATCGGTGTTTATTCTTTGTCGCTACCCTTAGGATTAGTTTTAGAATTGAATAATTGTTATTACATTCCTGCCTAGAAACATTATCTCTTTTTCATGTTTGGAGGAAGATGGTTATGAATTCATAATAAAGAACAAGTGTTGTTCGATATTTTTGAATGGTATGCTCTATGGTACTTGTCCATTGATGAATGAATTATATATTTTGAATCTTAAGGATACACATGTTTATAACATTAATACGAAGAAGCCTCGGCTTAATGATTTGAATTCTACTTTTGTTTGGCATTGTCGTTTAGGTCATATAAATGAGAAGCGCATACAGAAGCTCTATAAAGATGGTCTTCTGGAGTCATTTGATTTCGAATTATTTGATATATGTGAGTCTTGTTTACTTAGAAAAATGACTAAGACGCCTTTCACTGGTCAAATTGAGATGGCAAATAAATTGTTGGCTCTTGTACATACAGATGTATGTGGACCAATGAGTTCCACAGTCAGAGGTGGTTTTCAGTACTTTATTATTTTTATCGATGACTTTAGTAGATTTGGTTACATCTACTTAATGAGGCATAAGTCGGAATCATTCGAAAAGTTTAAGGAGTTCTAGAATGAGGTACAAAATCGTATAGGCAAGACAATTAAATTTCTACGATCGGATCGTGGAGGTGAATATTTGAGCCATAAGTTTACTGATCATCTAAAGAAATATAGAATTGTTCCACAACTGACTCCACCAGGCACGCCTCAATGGAATGGGGTGTCCGAGCGGAGAAACCGAACTTTGTTAGACATGGTCCGGTCAATGATGAGCCAATCTGATCTTCCATTGTCCTTCTAGGGATACGCTCTAGAAACTGTTGCTTTTACATTGAACAGGGTTCCATCTAAATTTGTAGAGAGAACACCATATGAGATATAGACTGGGAACCGTTCCAAGATGTCTTTTCTAAAGATATGGGGTTATGAGGCCTATGTAAAACGTTTGACGTCCGATAAGCTCACGCCCAAATCTGATAAATGTTTCTTTGTGGGGTATCCTAGGAAAACTAAAGGATATTACTTCTATAACCGGGAAGACGGCAAAGTGTTTGTCACCTGAAATGGTGTCTTTCTTGAGAAAGAGTTTCTCTCGAAAGGAGCTAGTGGGAGCACGGTGCGACTCAAAGAGATTTGAGAACCACTAGAAAGTGTTTCAGCTCCTATTGAACCACAACTAGATATGCAAGATGTTGTAGAACCTGTTGTCGAGACACCAGCCCCACGTCAGTCTGAAAGGGTTGGTCGTGCGCCCGAGCAGTTCATATTTCTAACCATGGGGCAGCGTGACATATTATTGTTGAACAATAATGAACCTAAGACCTACTCGGAAGCGACGATGGACCAGACTCTGAGAAATGGGTTAGACCCGTAAGATCCAAGTTAGAATCCATGCGAGAGAATTAAGTTTAGAACTTAGTCGATCCACCTAATGATGTTAAAACTATCGAGTGTAAATAGATTTTTAAGAAAAAGATAGACGTTGATGAAAATGTTCATATCTATAAGACACGATTGGTGACGAAAAGTTTTAGGTAAATTCAAGGTGTTGATTATGATGAAATATTTTCGTCCATCGTAATGCTAAATTCTATCCGGATCATCCTTGCAATTGCCGCATATTATGACTATGAGATTTGGCAAATGAATGTCAAAATGGCTTTCCTTAATGGAAACCTAAGCGAAGATGTGTACATGACACAGCTTGAAGGTTTTGTCGATCTGAAAAATGCTAGAAAAATCTGCAAGCTTCAAAAGTCCATTTATGGGCTGAAGTAAGTTTCTTGGAGTTGGAATCTTTATTTTGATGAAGTGATCAAAGGGTTTGGTTTTATCAAGAATGAAGAAGAGTCTTGTGTTTACAAGAAGGCTAGTGGGAGCGCACTTGTATTTCTAATCTTATATGTAGATAACATATTATTGAGTAGAAATGATATTCCAATGCTCGATGCTGTTAAATGTTCGTTGCGAAAAAGTTTCTAAATAAAAGATCTTAGAAAGGCAGCATATATATTGGACATAAAGATCTATAGAGATAAATCGAGAAGGCTAATTGGATTAAGCTAAAGCACGTACATTGACAAGGTATTGAAATAGTTCAATATGCAGGATTCTAAGAAATGTTTCTTGCCAATATCACATGGTATTAGTCTCAGCAAGAATCAGTGTCCTTCGACACCTAATGAGCTGGAGAAGATGAGTGTGATTCTGTATACTTCAGCAATCGGGTCCATCATGTATGCCATGCTTTGTACGTGCCCAGATGTCTCCTATGCTCTAAGTGTTACGAGCAGATACCAATCAAACCTGGGTGAATATCACTTGGCGATAGTAAAGAGTATCCTCAAGTACTTGAGAAGAACTAAGGATATGTTCCTAGTCTACGGAGGTACGGAGGAGCTCATTGTAAATGGTTACACTGACGCTAGCTTCTAAACCGACAAGAACGATTCGGGATCATAATCTGAATTTGTGTTTTGTCTCAATGGAGGCGCAGTGAGTTGGAAGAGTTTCAAGCAAGAAATGATTATAGATTCAACAACGGAGACCGAGTACATTGCAGCTTCTGAAGCTACAAAGGAGGCTATTTGGATCAGAAAATTTATTTCTGAGCTGGGTGTTGTCCCTAGTACGTCCAGTCCAGTGGACCTCTATTGTGATAATAGTGGTGCCATTGCGCAAGCCAAGGAGCCTAGGTCGCAACAGAAGTCTAAGCACATACTGCGGCGCTATCACCTCATCCGAGAGATCATAGATAGAGGTGATATAAAGATATGCAAGGTGCACACAGATTCGAACATTGCCGATCCGTTGATGAAGCCTCTCTCGCAGCCCAAGCATGAGGCGCACTTGAACTCTATGGGTATTAGATACTTGTGTGATAGAGTTTAGTATATGTGAGAGAATGGGTCTAGTCTATTCTAATGTATTTTGGATAATTGATCATCTTGTTCCTCGAATAATTATCTTTTACATTGATCAGCAAGTATGTGACTTGTTTGTAAAACTCTTTGTATTATCACAATGTTATTCTAAATGATTCCTAATCTCATATCATCATGTGGGATAATGATGATTTATAGATTAGCATATTTGTCTGATTGATATTATGTTTCACGGATCATAGATATAGAGATATCAAATCAGTAATATAGACGCATGTTAGAGAACATGGTGTTAGATAGACCCACCTTAAGATACTGTTGGGATTGTTATTCTTGATGTGCCATCAGTTGTCATCTCAAATAGTGTACCTACAGAATCATTTGACCTGAGATCGTCATTAATTCCAAAATGTGTAGTAACACACTTAGGGGCTTCTAAACGCTATTCCATAATTAGGTAGTTATAAAAGTTGCTTTTGAGTATGTTATAAAACATGTCATGGAATGTGAGCCATCAAGATAGAATTTACCTCTTCTAAATAACGAGAGAGACGTCTCCGGACCCCTCGAGATAGTTGGATTGGAAAAGTGCATGGCCATGTCACTATGATTAAAGAGTTAATCATGATTAATCCACTACTTGATCGAGTGAAGTATCGAGCTATCACAAGGGTGGCACGAATCTCGCCTTGAGCTTGACTGATGTCGTATGGTAAAGGAATTGGTGCATAAGTATATCAAGGTTCAGAAAATATGATTTTGATTTTGTATGCTTTCGGGGGTCAATATTATCTACTAGGTATCGCTATTGATTTGCGATCTAGAAAGGGTTTTCGGGTAGCGGCCGTTTGCATATGAACCTATCGGGTCACACGCTTAAGGGGATGCGATTTAAAGCATGCAAGAATTGACTCTTGTGCAAGTGGGAGATTGATGGAAATATGCCCAAGAGAATTCTGAGGGAACCAGAAGTTCTGGCTTGAGGCCGGAAGTTCCGGGTTCTAGAGCAACCGGAAGTTCCGGTGCTACCAAAAGTTTTGGGCCAGCCTCAGTTTTGGTTTCTGGAGAAACCGGAAGTTCCAGTTGGACCGAAAGTTCTGGGCCTGCCTGAAAGGTGAATTTTAGATGAACCGAAAGTTCCAGGTAGAACCGAAACTTCCGGGTCGAAATAAATTCTATACAGAATGTTATTTTTGGAAGTTCCGGTTGGACCAGAAGTTTCGGGTCCGGAAGTTCCGGTTGGACCAGAAGTTCCGGACAGAAATAAATTCGTACAGAAGGTTATTTTTAGAAGTTTTGGGCTTACACCGGAACTTCCAGACTAGACGAACAGATTGGATCTGTTGGGCTTTAATACAGATTAAAGACCCATGAGAGGGCACTATATAAGGAAATGAGCGGCTAGGACGAAAAAGCTGATGCCGCTGCTATTGCTGTTGCTAAGGCTGCTCCTCCCTAACCCTAGCCGCCACCTCTCCTGGCTACACTGGTTGTGGCCGTCTCTCCTCTAATCTCCCGTGTGGTACTAGCATACCGGCGTGAGGTGATCCCGTCACTGTACGTGTGGATACCATGGAGGCACCGCTGCTGCTGCGGTGCTGATCTTCTCGTGAAGATCGCACGGATACATCCACTTCGCCACCGACGATTGGACAGAGCCGGGCGGAGTTGATCGAGGATGTGCTTCCCCAACTCTTCTTCCACTGCACTAGCGCGTCTCGCGTTAGAGGTAACGATCCAGATCCCATTACACGCATAGTTCCTGGGCGAACTGGGTAGAAAATTTTGAATTTACTGCTAGCGCAGCCTCCCCGTTTCCCAACACTTTCTCAACGCTAGGTTGAGTTGTGTTTACTACTTTAGAAGTTTATCCTTCTATTTTCTCGTACGTCTACGAGAAGTATTACCCTTATAATTAGTCTCAATTTTTGATTGGATCTTTGGTTCAAAGGATTGTTTTATGCTTGCAAGAAACTATACACTTGTAGGTAACCGGACTTCTCCCTTTATCGGTTTGATTAGGGAGTTGAATAGTTTTATTTGGTTCCTCTATTCTTTCTGGTATATTCCTAGCAAGGTGATATGATTTTATGACATTTCTGTCATTAGTAAATATATTTGGCAGGTTATTTGCAATGTGTTGCAAATTAATGTTTTTTTCTTCTGAATTTGAATTTTAGATTTATAAGTACATTGATTTGAGGCATCAATGTGACAATGTCTTTGGACATTATAATTGATTTCCTAGCATTCTTATTGGTACTTGAAATCTTCCCCTAATGGCTAGAAATGTACCTCATTGAATATAGGCATACTAGGCCATAAATAGATCCCCTTGTGAGGGGCTTGAGATACATCATGATTGACGGATATTGGTATCTCAATATAGATCCCAAATTCCTATGTAGACCCATTGATGTATGCTATAGTGGTGAGAATAGTGCGTTTGTAGCGCAGCCAAACTTACGCGGATGGAAAATACTTAGTGGATTTCCACGTACTATTTGTAGAGGGAAAGTTTGATATTCAGTTAGTTATAACTGAATCAATTATGCAGCATGTAAAACTATATGATCCAACATTGAGTTGGTAAATTGTAATTCTGTAATGATGGTCTAGTAATATACTTAATCATCTTTATTAAATATTCTGTTTGGACATTTTGAATGTGAACTATAGGACAAAATTATATTTGAATTCCTAGGGCCATACAATAATAATTGAAGGCACGCGAGGAAAATTTTGTACTGTTATCCATTCGAATTGATTGAATTCAACGTTCTAAGTAATGAGTTCACAACCAAATAAATTTTGTCATAATTATGACAAATACATGGTTTCATGCATATAATAGACACATGTTAGATCATCTAGTAGATATATCTATTAAAACCATGAAATACTGAAATATGACGGTTAATGGTTGTATAGGACCACATATATCTCCTTGAATGTGTTCAACGAATTTGAGTGGTTGTAGATGAACTTTTAGTTTGATGGCCTTAGAATTATTGTCCCTATGACATGCGGTGCACATTAAATCTGATGTTTGAGGAAATTTAACATTATTTAGATCATGACCACTAGAATTGTTTATGATTTTTTGCATCATCCTGATACTGAGATGACCAAGGCGATCATGCTAATTTTGGAATGTATTGACATTCTAAAAAATAACTTTGTATGCAACATGTGATATGGGTTTGAAGAATATGTTGTACAAATCATATAGGAGAGAGGATACTTATTGAAGTATCACTTTATCATATCTGTTTTCTTTGATGAAGAGAAGTTTCTCGTTATTGTTTTTATGGGTTTCAATATGGAAACCATTTTAACGGATATCTTTATAACTTAGTAAAATATGAGTTGAATCTGGATAATTTATTGTATTCAAGATTATAACTTGAGTACTCATAAGTAGAGTAATTGTGGCATTATTTGAGCCAACAATTATTGCATCGCATCATGCGATTGTTAAAATATTTTCTTGTCTTTTGGTGAGACCTTAGAAATATTTTGTTTCACTAAGTATATAGTTTGTGGTACCATTGTCTATAAAATGCATCTCTTCCTTTATTGTACCAATTCCCGTAGAGAATCTATATATATGAAATGATAGATAAATTTTATTAAATATATAGAGTACATACAAATATTATTTGTTTACATCGCATACATAGTTTGACATTATTACAACACTTTAAGGGACATCTTTAAACTTATTCGGACAACATGAGATTTTTCAAATAAAATCCCCAAACATGTCTTGTGAAGCAAATTCAGCGAGCATGTCATTATTTGTAGGCTCTTCTTCCTTCTGGAGAGTCTTGTTGTTACTTAGTTCTTGCGGAACATCTTGCGAACAACTAGCCTCTTTTGTATTATCCAGTTGGATATTGAAATGAGCTTCATAGTGTTGTCCTCGGGGAGGTTGAGAGCTTCTCATGGATTTTTGATAGAGATTAATCAGATGCCTCAGGGTGCGACATTTTTTAGTAATGTGATTGTAGCAACCATATTTTTTACAAATGTTTGATTTGTCAAACTTTGGTTTGGCGATGCCTTTCCCCTTGTTCTGCACATGTGGATTTTGCTTTTTATTGTTGCGTTTATGTTTTCCATTAAAGTTCGATGATTTTTCTTTAAAATAACTACTGATCTTATTGTTATTTTGTATGTTGGAATGTATTTCAGGCAAAGGTGCAGCCCTTATGGGGCGCTGATGATGGTTCCTTAGTAGGAGCTCATCATGTTTTTTAGCCTGAGTTAATACATGAATAAGATCAGAATAAAGTTAGAAATTTCTAGCACGGTATTGTTGCTGTAAGATCCTATTGGCAGGTAACAGTGTAGATAGAGTTTTTCTATCTTATCTGCCTCGGTAGGTTCTCTTTCGCAAAAACGCAATTTAGAGCAAATTTTATGAATAGCATGGTTGTAATTGTCGATTGTTTTGAAATCTTGTGATCAAAGATGATTCCAATCGTGGATTGCACCTGACAAAAGTATTGCTTTTTGCTGTTCATATCATTGCTTAAGAGCTTTTCACAACGTGTTAGGATCTTCTTCCAATATGTACTCAGATTTGGTATCGATATGGATATGATTCCTAATTAAATATAAGACATTGTATCTTAATTCATCTCTTAACGGTGCGACCTCTTCCTGTGGGTCTTGTATTGCCGCTAGTATACCATGGGATGTAAGGCTGACCTTAACGTCCATTGCCCATGTTGAATAGTTGTGACCATCAAGAGCTAATATTTTGAACTCTTTGTTAGTCATTTTGCCTACATGAAATTGAGCCATGATTAATAATTATGGTATTGTTGTAAATAATGATGTAAAATATGGAAAAAAATGTAAACTTGAATTTAGTCATATTTAACACAATAAAGATATTCACCGAAACTGGTGTAGATCTTATAATTTTAGGAGGACATAATCTGACATGTGGTTAGTAGATGCTATACTCCTAATATTGTGTTAATGTTGTGAAATTTTTAGAAGAACATTTTAAAGATAATCACTTTGTCAATGTGACAAAATGTAGACCTCGTGGTATTGAATGGATAATCTGGTGGTATGCAGTAGATCCAAAATAACAATATCGTATGTCTTCAAAATAAATTTATTGAGGTTACGACTTAGTTATTTTGCATTTGTAATTCCGTTTGAATTTTAAGTATTTGGAATATACGATGTATCTATACTTAAAAAAATAATGAGGAATTAAAAAGTATGCGATGAAATGTGTGTAAGAAAAATATGCATAATTGAACATATTATTACGTAAGCAATATGTTATAACCAAGTTTATGGCACTATGACAAGCACTAGTATATATAAACATCGTGGTGACTATATATACATTTTTTATTCTGGGTGTATTTGGACAGCAGTACTAAAAACCAAGTTTGGCTGGATTTCATGATCTATGAAGAATTGGTTTCTTGCTAGCTGCAGTGGATGCCGAATAGAGAAAGTGCTTGTAGGATGACGGTGACGGTAGAGTAAGAGACGACAGTCTGTCCGCTGGAATTGGGACATTCAAATCTATAGAAAATTTTAATTTTCTGTGACTTGGACCGCTTTCTTCTTTGATTTCATCCCTGTTGTCTTCTAGCATTTTCACAACCTCGAGCTTGTGTTTTTGGTGTTCTTGTGGTCCTTCTCAGTGAAAGCTAAAGTGTGTGATAACGTGTTTTAATTTGGGAGAACAAGAATGCATAAACACAGATTTGCTAGAAAACAAAAATACTCTTTATTGATGATTGAATACAAGTTTATATAGAGAAGAGGGGATGTGGCCCGTGGACGCGTCGCTTGGCCAGCGGCCGCGACAACGGCAAGCAGGTGCGTCGTTTCGGCCAGAAGACACGACGGTCGGCCAATGGACGCTTTGCTTCGGTGGTGCAGTGCTTGCGTTGGTTCCTGGCGCTCAATGGAGAGATTAACTCTAACAGCTACTACACGTGTTTCGGGCTGTTGAGGAATCGCGATGGCTTCTGTAAATTTTTCGGGCCATTGGATGCATATCAGTTCCAATTGGTGTTGCCCACACTAGATTTTTTTTAAATAATATATTTTTTATTCAAAATTTTATTTCTGGTTTGCGGATTTCAAAGTTTGTAAAAATAGCCAACTGTCGGCGGATGGTCTACCGACAGAGGCATTTTTGGCCTCTGTCAACAGACCATCTGCCGAAAAAGCCTCTGTCGGCAGATGGTCTGCCGACCGAGCCGGCGTGGCAAAAACTGGCTCTGTCGGTAGACTATCTACCGACAGAGCTCTGTTCGCAGATACCCAGTCAACAACCCCATTCGCACGCCGCGTCGCGCCCACGCCCGCTGCCAGCCTCGTTCCCTGTCCCCGCCAGCTTGCGCCGCGCCACGCGCCCACCTATCGCCTCAGCACCTAGGCCACGCGCCCCCTGAGCTACGCACGTGCTCCCGCCCGCACATTGAATGCGCCACGCCGCCCTAGCCACGTGGCGGGTGTTGGTGCGAGGTGACTGCTGGTGCGCGGTGCGGGCACGTGTGCGACGAGCGACGAGTATGGCTTGGGCAGCACACGACGCGGGCAGGCGAGCGGACGTCGTGGCCAGGCAGTCGGACAATGCATTTTTTTAAAAAAAACATCTGTCACAGTTCAAGTGCCAACAGAGCTCTGTCGACAAATGAAGTGCCGACAGAGCTCTGTCGAGAGTTGATTTACCGATAGAGACAAAAATAGCCTACTGTCGGGAGATGATAAACCGATATAGGCTTTTTTGTCTCTATTGACAGACCATCTGCCGACAGTATATTATTTTTGTAAATTTTAAAAAACGTATACCGGAAATAAAATTTCGAATAAAAAATATATTATTTAAACAAAAAATTCCTCGCCCTGCTCCACCAGTTGGTCCAGCATTTGGTTTCTATAGGTTGAATTTTGTTGGATTTCACTAGAATTGCAAAATTGAAGCAAGCTGGCCACTTCTGCAAGCATATGCAATTCGAGGCATTGTGCCAATCAATCATTGGCACAGCCAACTCCATGGGCATTGAGACTGCAAGATCTATGAGCTGCTTTGTTCATCTTTAACACTAGTTTTTAGTTGTTGTGAAGGTAGAATTCGTCCAGTCTTGTTGAGCTCCATGCTGGTATGTCTTAAAAGAGTCCCATTCCCATGCCTCTGAAATGGCCAGCACAGGCATTTTTTTCTCTGCAAATCTGAACTGAAATCTGCAGTTCCCGCAAAGGTTTCTCACAATGTTGGTTTTTTCAATGTGGTAATGCTACAGTGAAAACAATAGCTTTTTCGGATGATCATGAACTCATTAGGTCTGGGTGAACTTTGCGTAGGCCGACCTGAAATGCAGCATTTGCTCATATAAGAGGGATAATTTCACAGTTAATCAGTGATTCTTCTTTAAGTCTGGCCATAAGATTGAGCTTGGCTTTCACTTCCCATTATAATGTGCATGCAATCACAACTTTAATCCTAGAATTCTCAGCCTTTTCCATCCAGTGAGCTCAAACAGTAGATATTGTCGTCCACCGCTCTGCGTGACTGCGTTTACATTATTGTTCATTGCTCTCGTTCATCTTGTTGTCCAAGTGAATTATACAGAAATCGAGCAAAACTACATGGTACAATAAAATTATTTACTATAAGATCAAATAAATGTATTTTCTAGAAACCAAATTTCAAATTCAAATACATTAATATTATGAAACAGAACTTTTTTATGCACTAACTCACATATGCCGGTTGGAATTGATGCTCTTTTTCTGCTTCACCCAGAGATAGAGCTAAACAAAAGAAAAGAACCTATCCATTGCTGATGTGTTCAAGCACAAGATATTGCAGTGCTATTGAGTACTTGGCTGTTCTTCCTTCTCTGGACCCGCATTCTGAGCTACTAATGCTCTTGAGTATGTAGGATCCTAGGCCATCACCTAAGGAAGCGAATTAAATCATATGCACACACATAATAGAAACAAAAATAAAATACATTGATAACCATGAACTAACTAGAAACCTGATATAGCTCACGGAAACAAAAAAATTAAAGGGAATGGAATTTCAATTAAGTTAGCCATTTACAATTATGTACAACTTGTTTGGTATTCATACTTAGCATGTTCACCCAGTATTCTCATTGAACAAGACTTTCTAAGATGGATACCAATTACAATGAGCAAATCCCACGACTGTCATGCCATCTCTGTAAGTGCAAAATATTGTACTACAGTGAACAAAATGAAGAGGTTATCTCATCACATAATCTCAAAGATGGATACAAATTACAGTGAGTAAATATCCAAGCTATCAATAGTTCTATGTGAGCACAAGACATTCTTCTATCTTAATATAGACAAAGGGTTTACTTAGAAAAAAAGATGGGTGTCACCTTGGATTGTATATATTGCACCTATCCATCTCTTGTAAATGAACAGTGATCTTGGGGTGTCACCTTGATGTGTATCAGAGAGCAAGAGATTGCAAGACCCAAGGGTTCCAAGCTTTGCACTAGGATAGGGATTGAGATGTTTATTGTAAAGAACATATGAACATACAGAAGTTTAAAGATCTGGCATTGGATCCATCACTTACTTTGCATGCGCAATGGCATTTTGACACAGAGCTAATATGTGGACAACAGCTAGATCTCGAGCCCTAGCATTTCCATATCTTTGCTGACAGCTCCTATTGTAGTTTCAGCATGGTCAGAATTAGCCATATGAAATATCAAGACTGCACACCATAATTTAAGTCAGTTACTGTAGTGCATAAAGTTCTTGTATTGATGTGTAGATCAACCATAGTACTCAGAAACATCAGACAGTCACTAAAATAAAATTGTGAAGCAGGTGATCTATATGCATCTTTCAGTAAAACAAGTGATAACTATATCAATAGTGGAACATGTAGAGCTAGGAGACAATCTACAACCAACATTCCATACAGAAATGATTATCATAATGACAGCTACAAGCTCCCCAAAATTCTCAGCTGGGATTTGTATCTAGAGTGAAGAAATCTCGTTGCTGTAGTGCAGAAAGGGGATTTGTATAACGAAGTTTCACACTGCATCTCATAACATGGAATTGGAAATGCGCATGGATGAGTGCTAATATCAAGCAAGATGACAAAAAGAAAAAACACCTTTCTGAGAAGAAATCTGCAAAATCATCAACAATGACTGCAGCAGGAAAGTTGTCAAGCAGGTGAAATGCCGCGAAGTACATCCTGATACCATCATCATCTTCAACGTATCTACAAGTAGAGAACACATAAGTTTGAGCATAATTTTCCATCTTTTTGTGAGGAAGTAGCATAAATTAAGTAATTAACTATAAGTCGATCTGTGGATGAAACAACCTCGTCTACCATTTCAACACAGTCGCAGACCATAAACTTAGCTACAAATAGTAACGAATGTCAGAAACCATCAATTTTCCAACAGCCATCAAACTTACATTACTCCACATCTCAACAAAAGATTTTTCCCTCAAAATACTAGTAAATTGTAACCAGAGAGAGCTCATACTTGATTTGAATTATCTGAAACACACTGTGTGATGGATCAACACTCTGAAAGAAATGGAAAAGATTAAGCTTCAGAAAACGAGGAACAGGTGAATCACTAATTAGAGCACGGACAGAACAGGGCATATCACTTGGGACAAGAAAGGGGGGTTGTTCTCCAGTCTCCCCTTCCTGCAGATGAACACCACGCTTCGGCCACTCTCCGTCGCACGGTTTATCGCGAACTGGAAAAGAAGCGAGGTCTTCCCGCTGTCCCAGCGCCAGAAGAGGCGGCGAATCGAGCACAAGAGGAGTGAGCTAAGCAAAGTGGCGGAGGACGTAAAGGAGCTCGTCGGAGCAAGTCGATGAGAGTATGGGACGCATACCAGCACGGAGGACCCGAGATGAGGGTGATGCCGGCGTCCTCGCCCGGAGGTGGGGCGGTGGACGTGTTGGGGAAGAACCTATGCACCATTGTTGGGGATTAATCGCCGGAATAGGGAGGAGACGGTAGTGCCGGCCAGGTGTTCAGCAGAATGAGTGAATGACACCGAACCGGCGTGATTGTAATCCTATTTAAGCTGCCCATAGGAAAGTCGAGTATTTTACATACAAAAGCCAATTTTTTTTGGAAATTGCATAATTATCTCACAGTTAATATCGTTTGCAGATTTGTCCTATACTTAATTCAACTTGTTAATTTGCCCTATACTTAAAATGAACCCAAACAATTTTAATTCATTTATCTATTTTTTTTCAGTCAGCATTTCTCACACCGCGACATGAAGATCAATAATCAGATGAAGATTACAACTTACAAGCCCTTTTGCGAGCATAAAAAACCAACACCAGGGAAAGCAGCCAAGAGGACCCGACAAGCTGTGAAACTCAATGCCCAACATCAAGCGTAAGGAGGAGCTTGACAACGAACTCAACTTGTGTGCATCAGAGCAGTTTTAACCCTCTACGTAGGATGATGATTTAGGTATTTATTAGGTCACATATAGATAAAATTCTAACGTGATAAAAAAAATTAAAGAAGATAGAATAGAAAATAAAGAAATCATGTCTAAAATAAAACATAATATTATCGTAACATTCAAGATAAGGATGTAAATGGATTGAATGAGAGACGGAGAGAGAAATGAGAAAGAGATATAAAAAATTTGCTATAGGCCCATGTTAAGAAATCAAAGTTAAGAATATAGTTTCTAGAGATAGTGTCTTGCTGACATATTAATATAGAACACCATCTAATAAACTGTAGATTAGGATTGTCCTTATCACACCGCCCGAAGGAATCATGATGTGGTTTGATTCACTCTGGCGCCTCATATACTACAGTTGGATAAAAAATAGGATGCAAGCAGGTGGGCTGACTTGAAATCTACCATTCTCGTGATGCAGAACAACCTCAGAATCAACAAGGTGAAGATGATTGGGTGTGTGCTTGGTGTTGAAGTCGGCGGCATTTTCTTCTTTAGGATTGAAATGTGCATTGTTGGTTTGCATGCACCAGCCATGGGTGGCATTGATTACATCTCTGCAAAGCATATTGGGAAGGATAACACTCTGGATGTCTGCATTATTTCATCTAGAGGCTATGACAATGACGACGATGCCCCTCACATTTTGGTGTACACAGGCTAGGGGAGGCAACAGTAAGCACAAGATGAAGCATGACCAGAAGCTTGAGAGAGGTAACCTTGCTCTCATGAACAACATGGATATGAAGAATCAGATAAGGGTTGTGCGTAGCACACAAGACCCCTTCTGCTCACGCAAAATATATATTTATGATGGGCTCTATTGTATCTAAGACTCTTGGACAGACATAGCTAAGAACATTGACGATTCCAAGGGGTAGGCCGGGTGAGCCTTGGACCATCCTAGAATCTGGCCCATTAGACCCTCGGTATTAGGAATTAGCCCATCTACAACCTGCTCCTCACGCTTCTGTAGTCCCGCACGCCGCCTCTAGGCTTCTAGCTTGCTCCTCACCCACCCCTATGTCCCTGCCTTTGTCTTCCCTCTCCTGACTCTCGGCGCAGCGATGAGCCGGCGACCCAACCCCGCTCTGTGGCCCATGTCATGCTGACCAGATTCTAGCGGGCAGCGGCGCCATCTAGGCCCGCTGGAGCCTCCGTGGTCTCCGTCCGACAGCTCTGCACTTTCACTAGCCCAGCGTCCTCCGCGCGACGCTGTGGCCTGCGTCCCCTCTCCCGGCGGCTGTCTGACCAGCTTCCGCACCACCGCATGCCCGTGGCCTGCACCGGCACCGCCAGACAGCCCAGCCTTTGCCACCCTGGTATTTTCATAACTACAGATCTTTGCAAATTGCAATAGCATCAGTCTAATTTGTTATTCATATTTCATCTGTATATAGTATAGAACTAAGAAATAATCAAATTTGTTTTGAATGGTGAAAGTACCAGTTTTTTGTCCTGACTCGAATGGACAGTTTTGCTAAGTTTGGTTTGATGAACTTCTTGATTCTTTGCATGTAGTTTGAGTTGCTTTAGGTTGTTCAGCTGGCATACTTTGATCTAGATATTATAAATTATTGTTCATAATTTTT
>KE372859.1:193770-205492 GCA_000418225.1 Zizania latifolia | reverse complement strand
CTCTATCCATCCTTGTATGCACACCATGTGTTTGTTCTAATGTCTCAAAGCACTTGACTTTTGTATCGCACTGCGTATGTTGATTAATATACTTGGGTATAAACTTGTGCATGTCGAGTGTTTGAGAGTTTGCTTGTATGCTCTTGGATTAGGTGATTTTTGAGTTGTCCAGCACACCAAGTGTTCGATTGTTTGTGCACAAGTGCTTTGCGCGTGTCTTTTTTCATAGAACGCTTGCTACACTTATGGATGCATTTTGGTTGACACTTGTTTCTATGTTGGACAATCTCTTTTGAAGAGGTTGAGAAAATTTTCTGTGGACCGGAACTTCTGGTAATACCCGGAACTTCCGATTTGACCCTTCATTTTATTGAGCCGGAACTTCCGGTAACTATCGGAACTTCCAGTGACCGGAACTTCCGTTAACAACCGGAACTACCGATTTAACCATTCTGTTTCTGTTCCGGAACTTCCGGTAATACCCGGAGGATTGAGCCTACTGTTTTCAGAATTGGTTTTTTGTTTTCGTTGATTTTATCTTGCGCCCATTCATCCTCCCTCTGGTCGCTAGTTTCGGTCCTACAGTCATAAGTTAATCGGCTGATTTTTTCATCACTGTTATTATGTTATGAGCTTTGATGGACTATATTTTGCTGATTTCATGGGATGTATATGTGTGATATTATAGGCTAAGTTTATGAAAGCAAACTTTAATTTGATGTGGATGTAGATACAAAAAAAAATCAAAACGGTTAAAATGTAGTATGCAACTTGCGGTTTGGAAGTGGTTTGATCTAGTGCATATGTTTTTTCCATTCATACTTACCCATTTTGTCGATGAATAATGTATCGTCAGCTCATGTAGATTTCAATAACAAAGTGAAGAATTTTGGAGCTTTTTCATAGAAATCACAGTGTGGAGTGTACGTGCAGTAGCATGTGTTTGTTTATTGTTTTCCTTAACTAACATATGTCTATTCATCTGCAGGTAGCATGCAGGGACTTCCCACATTCACGTCATTTATGTTCCAACTTACCCTTCAGCACCACTTCTCATGTGAAGCACTGTAGTATGGTAAGTAACAAATATTTTTCCCTCCTGATGCAGAAGAGAAGCAAGCCTATAGCTTTTGTTTTTGACACGATTTCGCTGTTTGCTTTTTAAATGCAGTGCCACTGTTTTGTATGTGACACTCCAGCTCCATGCACTTATTGGGGTAAGGGCACCAAGAATAATGATCATTGTCATGCTACAGATAAGGAAAACAAGTGGAAAACACTGAGACTAGCATTCAAGTGCAAAAGTCTACCAACGTCTCATCCAGAAAAATGCCAGAATGTTGTATACCCAACAATGATGTCACCTGGACAGCGAGATAAACAGTGTGAAATCTCACTCGTACGATCACATCTGACTTCTTCTGGAGCCATTAATTCAAAGTTCATTAATCAAGATTTAGGCACATAACACAGTACCAACAACAACAACAGTGTTTTATTTTCTAAAAAATAATAGGTTATTTTGTTTTTTCTAACCAATGGCTAATATTTAGCGTAAAAGATTCCTCTTAAATACTAGGAACACATGAACAGGCAATCTTCTCTTTTTTCTCCCGGGTTTCTTGATAAAGAACTAAGCTTTTTGTCACCTGTAGCTCCCTCGTCGTGGATCTTGTTGTTAGGCCGTAGGTATGCGTCCATCATGGTGGCTGCAAGAAACCTCACATTCGAGCTGCAAGAAACCTCACATTCGATTAGGAATGGCAATGGGTCTAAAATCCTCGGATTTTTCACGAAGCAAACCTACGAAACTCATCCAAACCCGAATCTGTGAAATCTGTGGATTTAAAACTAAACCCATACCTGAACCCGTCGGACACCCGAAACTCGATGGGTAACCCATGGACTCAGCACAATATAGTTCACAAACAGTACCACCTGGTGGAGGCAGACAACGGAGTGTGTGGACAAAGCAGATCTTGACAGTAGAGTGGGCAGATCGCCTAGAGGCTAGAGCAGGGACAATAGATGGCAGACGTGACCACTGCTCACTGCGGTGTGGCTGGCCTAGCCCCTAGTGCGGTGGCGCCCGTGCGATGTTGTTGACACCAGAAATTGGGCCGACGCGCTATAAAGGGATCAGGCCAAGAGGCTGGGCCGATGGGCCACTGAAAGGAGCTGAAAGGAGTTCAACAGGCGAAGACGGGTCACGTGTGACGTGAGCTAAGACTTCGCATCGTCCTTAGTTAATACTAAAGTTAGTTTAGATTTTGTGTCAAACATAGATTAGCTGTGTGTTCTCCTACTATAAATAGCTAAGCTGGGGCTATTGTAAAACGTTCACACAACCAATCAATGAATCCTCAGCGTATCGTCAACTTTTAGCATTAGGGCGATTCCCCATCGGGATCAGGCTGCATCGGTTAGGTCCGATCTCTGATCACACCAAATCATTGATCTGTTCATGGCTTTCTTGGTTAGATCCGATACTGTGATCAGATTGAGTAGATTTGCTAGTTATCGATATAATGCATTGGTTCTTCTTTCTTGTAATATGCTTTATTGCCCAAATCAATGTGTTCGCCAATCACGCCAATCTCGTAGATTACTTTAGATTGGATCGTATGCCGATCGTCAATACCAATGTTATCTCGGTTGAGTCCGATCCATTGTATTGACGAAGACATGTACGAGATGGTTTAATCTAATTTATTGGTTCGATGTACGTCGGAGTTTTAGCCAATGAGTTACTTGTTATCTTATTAATTGGTTCGATATTATTCATGATATTCCTAACATAATATCTCTGCGTTGCATCGGTTAGGTTCGAACTGTAGGGATTGATATGCCGAGATAGTCTTATAGGCTAATTGTTAGGATTTGCCGATAAGAACGATGAACAGATTCAATATAAATCAGTCAGTGCATAATTGTTTATTCGCTTACACGATGCATCGTAGCTATTACATGAGCTATCGAAGCTGATGCCGATAGGCCATCGCCGATAGCGTTAGGACAACTCACGTTTGCTTTCTTGTCAATTGCATGGTCAAATTGACTGGCACGCTTTGTACACCTCTAGGTTTTTAGGACCTGCATCTCCTAGGTATTCGAGTGTGAAGGTGCAAAGATTCCTGTGTGATTTTTACATCAACACGCTTTCTTGGCATGCCCGGTGAGACAATTCATCGCGAATTCCAAGATGGTTCCTCTTCATCGGCATCATGTCAGGGAAAGAGATCGAGAATGTCAATAATATTATCCTAGTCACCATGGAGACCTTGACCGATAAACAGAGGAAAGAAGTAGAACAAACCCTCGCAAACTTCTAGAAGTTGTGTTTGGAATCTTTCAGTATGACTCGGCGCGGGCCGATTCAGAAGAGCCAACTCTCGATACCATCTTTACAAGCTGAATCAAGTAGTCAGAGCCCATAGAACCTAAGAATGTTTCAGGAAACAGTCAATGAGGCCCGTCATGCACTTATAAACCAGTCTAGCATGTTAGTAAACACTTTACAGGGACTGATTAAGAAGACGGTGGATGGAACCATTGCTCAAGAACCACCTCAAGGACCAGTTTACCTGCCACAAAGGTCATCGACGCCCATTATTCTGAGTTCGCCTCCGCTGATGAACACTCAGCTACCGCCGGTTACTTATGGGCTGGAGTGTAAAATAATACCAAGTTTGATATCGTCAGTACCAATACCGATCAGTGTGCAGCCATAGACTTATGAACCTCAGGCGAGCGCGCTCGCCGCCGTCGGGGTACCATCAGACAACATATTATGGACCTCAATGCCATCAAATGGGTTTTGAGGTAAACTTGCCCCAGAGAGATTATCATCATCACGAAAGGGTAGCAACGTCGATACAACATTATCTGGCGCAACAAGAGGATGATTTTGCTTTCAAGATCATAGAGATAAGGAGAGATCAATTTAGGCTCAAACCAAAGGAGCAAAGTTTTATGTATCAGCATCATATCTAGATTGGTTTGATAGAGTACCGTTGCCAAACAGGTATAGGGTCCTGGATTTCTCGAAATTTTCTAGTCAAGACAATACTTCGACAGTCGAGCACATCAGTCGGTTCTTGGCGCAATGTGGAGAAGCATCGACCGAAGAAGCACTTCGAGTTAGGATTTTTCCGCTGTCTTTATTAGGATCGACTTTTACTTGGTTTTCATCACTTCATCCGAATTCAATCAAGGGATGGGCCGATTTGGAAAAGCAGTTTCACAAGTATTTCTTCGCTGGTATTCAAGAGATGAAATTGACAGATTTGACAGCCGTAAAGCAACGTCTTGATGAGTCAGTTCTATAATTCATTCAGTGTTTCCGAGACATAAGGTGCCGATGCTATAGCCTTAATCTGACCGACGCTCAGTTGGCCGAATTAGCTTTTCAAGGCCTTTTGCAACCGATTAGAGAGAGGTTTTTCTCCCAAGAATTTGACAGTCTGGTGCATATGGCACAAAGGGTATCGGCACATGAGAGCCGATTTCAAAAAGTACGCAAAGAAAAGATGCAAAAGCGAGTTGCACAAGTGCAGTTTTACTCATCAGAATCAGAACAAGAGAACTCCGATGGAGAGACTGGCCTATCAGAGTGGGCTAGACTGAAGAAAACAGTAACCTATCCATGGGTAAAAGCTACCAAAAAAGAACAGAAGTATGATTTCAATATTAACAAGGCAGACAAGATTGGGAGTGCACTTTCTTTTGTTTTTATTAGGAAAATAATATGCGACTTCCATCTATTAAAGATTGCCCAGAATACGCTGAGAAGATTTGTAAAGATGATGTTAGTTCTTGTGATCGGCATCCAAAGGAGCGAATTCCTATAAAAGATCATCTAGGGTCGCCTGAGCGAGAACCTGAAGAGATTATTGATCATTGGTGTGTTCGCAATGAGGATAGGTGGCAAGGCAATCAGAACCCTATTCAGAAACCTCGATGGTGCCCACAAGGATTAAAATGAAGTCAAAAGATAAGGCTTCAGCGTCAGAGGCATTTGGAGCAGTTAGTAGAGGAGTATGAAGAATATTAGCAAAACAAACGCTAGGTCAGAAAGGAGTGACGTCCAAAGAAGAAGCCGATAAAAAAGAACAGCCGATGGAAGTGAACATGGTATTCATTTTGCCTGCTGAGTATAAAGTGCCACCATCGGACAATGAAGACGATGAAGAATCAGTGGAACAACTTTTTTTACAGCCATAGTCAGTGGTCTTCGAGAAGCTAGAAGACAATGAGCTTCGGCATTTATGGCTATTGTACATTAAAGGGCATGTTAATGGAAAGCCGATGGCAAAAATGTTTGTCGATGGAGGAGCCGCCATCAATTTAATGACATATTCCACGTTCCGCAAGTTGGGTAAAATAAATGAGAATTTAGTGAAGACCAACATGGTATTAAAGGACTTTGGTAGAAATTCTTCAGATGCTAAAGGGGCCCTAAACATCAAGCCCACGGTCAGAAGTAAGACACTGCCGACCATGTTTTTCGTGATAGATGAAAAGGATTCATACAACCTCTTACTTGGAAGGGACTGGATTCATGCTAATTGTTGTGTTTCCTCTACTATGCAGCAAAGCTTAATGCAATGGCAGGGTGATCAGGTTAAAGTTATTCAAGCCGATAGATCGGTTATAGTATCAACAGCCGATTCACCTGATTTTGAGAAGATGGATTGTCTTTCTGGAAACATTTGGGAAGGTTTTTTTAAGGGTGTCAGATCTTAGTCTCCAGTTGATAAACGAGATGATTTTAGACCAGGATCCATGTCTCGAGAAATAGATGATGAAGAAGGAAAGTTGGGAAAGGGGTTTACATCGGCCGATGAATTGGAAGAAGTAGATATTGGACCAGGAGATAGGCCAAGGCCAACATATGTTAGTGCTAAGTTACCTTATTCTGTAAAAGAAAACTTAGTTGTTTTACTAAAAGAGTTTTAGGATTGTTTTGCATGGAAATATCATAAGATGTCTAGACTTAGTCGATCAATTGTAGAACACCGGCTGTTGGGGGAATGACCCCAGGGTACCTCTTGAGTGCCTTTAAGACAATCGGACAGAGCGAGGGGTCGGGAAACAAGACAGTAAAGACGACCTCAGAGGAAGTCAAGCCGGTGTTCAACAGCGAAGCTATTAGCAGTATGAAAAGAGCTCCGAGTCCAGTACTCGGAGGAATATCCCGACTACAAGGACTCAGAAGGTGAAGGCAATGACCGGCCCACACTATTAATGGCAATAACTCAAAGACGTAACAGCCAATCTTGAATACAAATTAAGATAGCGAATAATGCTGTGATTACTAGCCCATGACCCCTGGTGATTTAACCGTTGTAAGGGTATTTAATTGGGTAGTTAAAGCCTAAACAGTAACTCCTCGACCCCTAGGATATATAAAGGGATCAGGGGTACCCCTCATAAGTGAGAGACTCCTTACATTCATACGCGCGTGAGCACCTCTGTAATTAGGTTCCTCAGCGTATGCTCTATCACACAGGATTATGGTTGTTGTCCTCCGGGAGGCCCGAACCTATCTAAATTCTCTTTGTCTCATAGTTCTAGAGATAACCATAGAATCACGAACACAGAATACCCCATACATCGAACTAAACTACCTCTGTGGGTAACCCCATCAGAGGACTACCGTCTTACGCAACGACACCAGCTTTCTATAAAAATAGGATTTCAGCCTATGAAGCAAAGTCAAAGAAGGTTTAAGCCAGAGATATATCCCGATATAAAGGCCAAAATTACAAGACTTTACAAGGCGAACTTTATAAGGTTGTGCTGATACGTAGAATGGGTATCGAATATAGTTCTCGTATGGAAGAAAAGTGGCTATCTGAGGATATGCGTCGATTTCAGGGATCTAAATAAGGCAACACCAAATGATGAATACCCAATGCCGATCACAGATTTATTAGTCGATGCGGTGTCAGGCCACAAAATTATCAGCTTCATGGATGGAAATGCTAGATACAATCAAATATTCATGGCAGAATGAGACATTCCAAAGACCGCTTTTAGGTGCCCTAGTGCCATTGGCTTATTTGAATGGATAGTTATGACCTTCAGGTTAAGGAATACCGGAGCAACATATCAGAGAGCGATGAATTATATATTTCATGATCTAATCGATTCTTTGGTAGAAATTTACATTGATGATGTGGTCGTAAAGTCCCAAGATGATAAAGCACATTTAGCCGATTTAAGAAGAGTTCTGGAAAGAGCAAAGAAGCATGGTCTCCACATAAATCCAAAGAAGTGTGCTTTCAGCGTATCAGCAAGAAAGTTTTTAGGGTTTATGGTCCATAAAAGAGGAATTGAAATAAGTCCGAATATCATTCAAGCTATCAAAAAGACGATACTGCTAGAGAACAAGACTAAGTTATAATCATTAATCGGCAATATTAACTTTGTTCGATGATTTATATTAAATTTGTCCGGTCGATTGGAACCATTCATGCCCTTGCTAAGGATAAAAGAAGGGGAGGAATTCGTCTAGACCGATAAACATCAGAAATCATTTGATAAAATCAAGGAATACTGAAGTTCCCATTCAGTTCTAATCCTACCTCAGCCGGGTAAGGCATTGAAGTTATATTTATCAGCCGATGATATGAGCATTGGGTCGGTATTAATTCAGGAGCTAGATGGAAAGGAACACGTCATGTTTTATCTAAGCCGATATCTATTGGATGCTGAAACAAGGTACCTCGCAGTTGAGAAACTATGTTTATGTTTGTATTTTTCATGTACCAAATTGAGTCATTACATATTATCGGCACAATGCACGGTCATGTGCAAGGCTGATGTTGTCAAGTACATGCTATCGGCTCTAATTTTAAAGGGAAGGATTGGCAAATGGGTACTTACATTATTAGAATTCGACCTACAGTATGAATCGGCTAAAGCAGTCAAGGGCCAAGCTATCACCGATTTCATCGTCTAGCATAGAGATAGAGCAGCAGACTATGTGGAGTCAATACCATGGACTCTCTTCTTTGGCGGATCTGTATGTAGGCATGGATATGACATCAGGCTGGTAATCATATCGCCTCGAGGGCAAGTTTTGAGTTTGCCTATACAATCAAGCCTTACCACACCAACAATCAAGCAGAGTACAAGGCGGTCCTCAAGGGGTTGAAGTTGTTATCAGAAATAAAGGCCAATGCTATTGAAATCATGGGGGATTCCTTGTGTCGATGAATCACCAAGCAGTCCACCCAAGGGAAACGCAGCACCTTCGAACCCGATGATCGACTCTAGAACACAAAAGCCAAGATTTATACTAGTTCGGGCCTCCTAGAGGATAATAACCCTACATCCAATGTTTTGGTGTTTAATATGGTGGTGGAGCTTATAATACGATGCAATTAAGCTATGGATACTTAAGGCGTCAAAAGTAAGAAGAATATGATGATATTCGATTGTCCTTGGGAGGTGCCTCTTCTCCTTTATACGCTCAGGAGGTGAGCCCAATCATTCTAGGACTCTATCCCAAGTCGATCTAGGATTCGCTACCAAACTCGGGTACTAAATATCTTATTACATGGATGGTACAAACATGTCTCTTCATGCCATATCTGGAGTCCAATCACCCGATAAAAACTTAACCTTCCTTATCGGAGCTGAAGCCCCCTTCATAGGCCATACCGGATGACAATGCTAGACTTGGTCTGCTCTCGGTCCAGACTAATAAGCCCAATCATAGGGTACCTAGGGTCATATCATCGACAGCAGCCCTCGAGCTCTTCTTAGCTTGGTTCAAAAAAATCTTTGATAAAACAAGCTAGGAGGAGCTCTTCTTGAAACTTTGATACTTCTGCTGAGTTTTAAATGTCCTGACAAAAGCTTTGATTCCCTTCTCTCGTGTGAAATGCACCATGTAGGTGCACCCATACAGTGTAGCCCCTGAGCCTTGAATTAAATGGAACATTTAGCTCGAGGGTCAAAGAATATCATGCAAGAAAAGCCTTTTGTAACTTTTCATCTCCTGATGAAACCTTCGAGGGATCTTTTGACACTTTGCTAATGGATTTGTCTTCTAGTGTCGTCGGTGTTGAGGCCTCATCGGGAGGAGGCCGAGATTAAAGTCTGAAAACTATGGTGGTCTCGAGCACGATTGATCTTGAATCTATGAGTGTGTTAACCTTCAGCCGTTCGGATCCTCAAGCGCTCTAGTACTCGACAAGGTTCTCGGGTTCAGAAGTCCCCGAGTATATGAGCCCCCAAGCATGGGGATCCTTGATCAGGCAAGCCTCGGGGTGTGAGGGCTCTCGAGCGCGTGAGCCCATGGTTGCAAGGATTCTCGAGAGCGTGATCCCCCTAGGTGTGGGACCCATCGGCACAGGTGATCCCAAACATTGCCGACTTCACCCGGTGCACCCAATCTTTGCGCCCCTTCATTTGTAATTAACGCGTGGCCGTATGAAACAACTAAAAAGACGCCTTGGCTCTAACAAGGCCACGCGTGAGCACAACCAACAGGGAAAGAAGCCGGACCGACAGACCTCCTCAGCCATAACAAGCACGATGACCGAGGGGGTGCTTTAATCATGGCGATTGCGCCTCGCTTCAAGGCGACGATTGTGTAAGTATTTTAAACTGATCCTTCTGCCACTGAGTCACATGCTGCTAGTATGAATCGCTGCCATCCGCAATCATCTGCCCCTACTCTCTTCTTCTTCTCCGCTCCTTCTGCTGGCTCCTCGTTGGCCGAATCATCATTGCGACTGCATATTTTGCTACAGAAAAGCTCACAGCCTTTTTCAATTCAAGCCGATGGCCTCCGCAAGCCTGCCGTTGTCTCTGGCCTTGTCGCCTCTGCCGCTAGGGTGGGAGAAGTCTACAATGTCTCAGAATAAGCTACGTGACCTGGTGACGGTAGGATTCCTCCTAGAGCGGGCGGTGTCTGGGTGACGCGTGGCGAAGGGAGAGGAGTTCCCGATGCTTGACACCTACGAGATTGTTTTGTTCAAATCCTTTCTTGGGCATGGGCTTGGTCTACCCGCACACCCGTTCCTCTAGAGCCTCCTGCATCTCTATGGGATCGCCCTTGGCCACCTTACCCCTAACTTGATCCTCCACATCACCGTCTTCGTGCACCTGTGCGAGGTACGGATCTGCATTGGAACCTCTTTCGGTACTTCTATGTTCTCAGCCAGTCATCGAGACCCAATGCGATTGGTGGGGCCACGCTCCATCTTCACTCTGCCAGATCTGGCGAGTACTTGAAGATGCCCGTCACCTATTCGAACAAGGGGTGGAGGGCGGAGTGGTTCTACCGGATGAAACACCTCCCGGCCATTGAGGCGGACATCAGTCCGAAGCCGGAGACCTTGACGAGCTAGGGCGACCAGGCCCTTTCAGCCAACGAGGACCAGGTCTGAGAGCTGGTCAAAGTGGTGAAGGAGTTCTGGGAGAACAGGCTGACCGGGATCGAGGTTGCTGCCTACATCCTGTTGTGGCGGATATTCCCGCTGTGGCTCTGGGACAAGGCGACCTACCAGATGATCGGGCCGTTTGACCCGAGAGCTCCGGAGCCCGAGTGGATGCCCTGGACTGAGGTCACGAAATACCTCAACTCCTTCTTTGCTGGGAAGCCTAACTTCCCGGTCGATCTTATGTTCGTGACGTACTGCGTCTCGAACCCCTGACCCCAGGTGAGTTTTTGATCTTCGGTTCTTATTTTTTCCTATTCCTTATTTTTGTTTTGTGCTTGTACTGATGCTTAACTACCCACACGGTGTGATGAGTCCTAACCATAAGGTAACGCCACGTATTTTTCACAGGCGCTGCTCCCTGAGCACCCTCAGGGTGTCGACCAGCCTCGTGGCCTGTGTACCCGAGGAGGTGCCGGGACATCCCTTTCACTCTCGAAGCAGAAAGGGGTCGAGCTTGGTGGGATGAGCAAACGCTCGAAGCCCACTGAGGTTGTCACAGACCAATTTTTCGGTAAATTAAAAATTAAATAATAAATCAATTTCTAGAAATTATTAATAGTAAAGTAATTAAAATAAAGAACCTAAAATATGGGCTCAAATTTTTTTTGTTTAAAATCATAAGCGAGAATGTTTTTCCTAAATTTTTTTTGCTTTAAAATTAGCTTCCCAAATATTTTCGTTATTTTTTGGAGCGATGGATTTTATTTCTCAATTGCAAAGAGAACATAAGTAATAATGTTAATTAAAAATCTTTCTTTATCTTTCTAATCTTTGATCCGATCTTCTACCGTATCCTATTCCTTTATCGTGTATGCGGAGAAGCCTTCGAATCCCTTCCTTCATTGAAAATCCCATTTCATCGAATTCCCTTTATAAAATTTGAATTTTATCAAAATTCTTTGAATTCTAAAATCTTTCAAACTTATTTTGAGAGGTTTTCCGTTCCTTTGAAAATTAGTGGTTTTGTATTCAATATCGGAATTTCTTAATTTCGATGCGAATGCGAAATTATTAATTTTTTCAGACTATGGAATATTTCGTAATATTCTTTGGTTTCCGTTTGAATTCTTATCAATCCCTTGAAAATCCGTTCAAAAGTTTGAAAATCGAAGCTGAGGAAAATTTTGCAGAAAAGTCCCTTCTTTTTTCCTCCTTTTCTCTTTTCTTTCTTTTTCTTTTCCTCCCTTTTCTCTTTCCTCCTTTTTCCTTTTTCCTTCTCTCTCCTCCCTTTCTTTTCCTGGCTGGCGTGCTTCTTCGGCCCA
>KE372859.1:177618-193530 GCA_000418225.1 Zizania latifolia | reverse complement strand
CCTGCCCCTGCCTCCTCTGATTTTCAGCTCGCCGACGCCTCCAGGCTAACGCCACGCCGCCGCACCTCTCCGCTCAGCTGCAGCCGCCGCCATCGCTGCTGGCGAGCCGACGCTGGCCATCTCCTCCTCTCCCTGGCCACCACAACCCCGCGCCCGTGTGCCCCTGCTCCACCTCGCTGTGCCGCTCGCAGCCACCGCCGTGCGCACTGCTCTTCTCCCCGCTGCAGCAGCATCTAGCCGCTGCCTCCCGCTGCATGCCATGCCACCGGCCATGCGCCTCCTGCTCAGCAGCCGCTTCCTCCTGCTCCCTGTAGATGACCAAAAGAGAAACAGAAAAGCCTGGCCAGAAAAATGGGAAGGAGAAGCTGCAGCCCATCTGTTCCCCATCTTCCTCGATGCCCCTCGGTGAGAATCCCTTCCTTATTTTCATTCGTTTTAATCTGTTGAATAGATGCAGTAGCTTACTTTGATTCCAATCTGTTTATTATTCTATTTAAAGTAGATCGATCATCATCCATTAATTAACCTCGATCTCGATCTATCATGCCAATACCCAATGATCCTGTTCCGATCTAGTCTTGTAGCCTTTGTATCTTTGCCATTCCGGTGTTCCGCGTTCAACCATTAGAATCTTCTAATCCTAGACCACCCGGTGCTTCCTTTGTTCCGCTGCGTTCTGTCCCGGAGGTCATGGTTGCCGCAAACCGTCGTTCGCCGCCCTTCTTTTCCTTGAACTAGAGTTAATGTTCGTCATCGACCCCCGATGTGTTCCTTTTCCTTGACCCAATCCATCGGTCGTGACTTGATTGATGTTCGGTTGATAGATGTGTGATGTTTATCGATGGTCGTCACCGATCGTCGATTGTCCCTCATTGTTCGTCATCGCTCATCATCAGATCGCATCGATTCAATCTAAACCCATCGACATGGTCGCTAAGGCTCGATCGGTTAAGCCTTTATGTGTACCCTAAGTCGGTGGTCTCTTTATCCGAAGTTGAATAAGCCAATTTGTTCGACGGCTGTATTCTATCCTGGTCGTTCAACGAAGTTTATTCGTATCTGTTCATTCCTTTGTCGCCCATCGACCGTTTCATTTAATCCAAAAGAATAATCCCGAGGTTATTTCTTTTATTCATGTATACCCTTAGTCGGCCATTCTTCTGTCTTTTCTATTTAGTGCTAGTTGAGTCGATTGTTCATGTATATACATGTGATGTCATTGTTCAATCGTATTCAACCTAAGCCTATGCTTTGGTCGAGAATCCCCTTGATCATTCCACCCTTTCCAATCTAAGCCGTCTAGCGATTGTCGTAGCCCAATCGAACTCTCTTATTTCTTTTCGTTCTGCAGTCTCCTAACCCGGTGGAATCCAACTAATTGGTTAGTTCTGTTTCTCTCTCGTCAATCCAATCGTCATATTCATGTCTCCTTTCAATCGTTTCCTTTTATCTAAGCCATGAAGTATTCTCGGAAATATTTCATTCCTTTCTTTTATAAGTTTTATCATTTCATGTGAATGAAATTAAACTTCTAAAATTCATATCTTTTTTCATCCTAATTCCGTTTCCATCCGTTCAAGTTTCATAATTCTTCCTAAATAATATACAACCATGTAATGTTATTTTATTGTACTGTTTACTTGGTTTTTCTTAGCGTTTTTGTATCGTTTTGCACGCTGTCATCAGGAAGGGTTTAACCTGCTTTGATAATATCCCCTGTTGTTTTACCTTATTCCTCGTTTACCTTGGGACTAATAACTTGACCAGTATAAATCTTTATTATGATTTATCTAGAATGCTTAGGATTGCTTAGCCCTTCTTAGAAATTAGTATCACATCATAATGCTCATTAAATACCACTTACATGTTAATGTTGGCTTATATGATTACTTGTTGGCTAGTGAACGGGTTCATGACTAATTCCACTAAAATTGGACTAAGGTGTGTCATGAGTACATGGTTTCGTGGTTTCTGCTAGTTGTACTCATTACACTTAAGGACCGGTTCATGGGCCACTTTTGCACTGCAAAACCGCACTTACCACAAGCCTGCGTGGGTAATGGTTTGACCTATTAGCCTAGAAATCCCAAGTGGAGCATCGAGATGGCTAGTAGACCTGCACTCTTCGAAGTCTTTGCTATTGCGGATGGGGAGCGCTAGGGGTATATCAGGTAGATGGTTCCTAGGGTGTGAAGCTTGGAGGATCTAGGTAAAAGGGCCTTATCACAGCCCTCCTCTAAGGTACCATGGTGGTATTGAGGGGCATGGTGCCATGTGTAGGGCTGTGTCTCATGGGTAAAGTTATGCATCTCTGATCAGAGTAAAACTATTCGAATAGCCGTGCTCACGGTTAAGGATGGGCAATGCAATGTCACTCGTGATTGGTCCCACTAGTACTTAATTAATCTGATGTTATTTTCTGTTTAACCTGGTTAGCTCTGGTTTAGAGTGGTAAGGTTGGTTTTTGGGCCTGATGACTCTAGGTAGAGTTATTCAGTGATTGGATAATTCTGTTTTAAGGTTTCAACTTAATTAGATTAACTTTTAAAATTTATTCTTTCTTTTAATGTTGTTTTTCTGCAAAAGAGCCCTACTATGCCTTCCTTTGAAATCCCCTTTCATCACATGCATTTCGCATGTGACTTGTTGAGTACGGTGGGTGGTACTCAGCCTTGCTTTATGCACCCTTTCTCTAGAAAGAAGCTCAAAAGTGTTGGAGGACCAAGGTTTATACCCCAGTTGAGTTGCCTGTGGAGTGGAGCTGAAGCTATGCTAGTCCGTCGTTCCGCTGCTGTGTTTTCTGCTGTGTGAGGACTAAGTATCTCTTATGTAAGTTTCTAATGTTTATTCGTTTGAGTTGGATCTATATATTAAATTATCACTTTGTATACCCTGGCTAATTCCTGGACAGGGGTTTAATGCATGAAGTGTCCTATAAATTTGGTTGCTAAATTTCTGGGCATGACAGAGGTTGGGGTGGATGGGGCCCCGGCGATGGGCCAGCGCCGGTTCCTCCTCGATATGGAGGAATCCGAGGAGGAGGAAGACGCCATGATTTCCAAGGCGACACTGTCCTCCCCGTGCCCTGTCTTGGCGAAGGTGCCCAAGCGGCCGGCCGTCAGGACCTTCCACATTTCATCGAGGTAAGGCCCGCGCTTTTGTTCTTTTGCTGATCTCCTTGTATTTGTGACTTGTAGGGTGACTGGGGTTGATCTCTTGCTGGGACCATCAGTGGGCCAGTCGCTGCCTGGCACCGTCACGGTGGCCTAGGCATCGGGCACTGTGGTGGCTAGGGCATCGGGTGTTATGGCACTCGAGGGTGGTGACATGGCCCCCACTATTGAGGGTGCCGCCGATCTGGAGGTGGCTCTAGTGTTGGCCCCGGGTGGTGAGGACGCCTCTATAGCGTTGGTGGCAGTAGTCAATCCTTCAACAGAAGGGTTGGTCATCGAGGAAGCTATCTCTCCCCTAGCCGAGGGAGCGGTGGTTGGGGACGGCGTCGCGCAAGCCGTGGCACCCGAGGCGGAGGTCGTTGATCTCTCAGAGGGAGCTGCTCTGGTCGCCCATCCCCTCGCCCTGATGCTGGTAGACGGTCTCGAGTTAGGGGCTGGATCGAGGACCCCTAGCGCAGTGATCACAGCCCCTGGGCCAATCCAAGGCCCGATGTCAGGAGCTACCACTGCCCTTCTATCGCAGCTTGCCGAGGTAAGTCCTTCCTCCCTTTGATTGATTTCTTCTTTATCTGCTTTGCGTGGTTGCTTCAATAGTTGTTGCGCCCTATAGCTTCTCCAAGCGCAACACGCGCCAGACACGGACCGCGTGGCGGCCCTTGAGGCCGAGGTTGAGTCGGTTCGGTGCGAGTGCACCAATCTTCTGGCTCAGGACGCAGAGTTGAGGCATAGGGCAATTGCGACAGACACTTCGGCGGCCGGTACGGTAGTGACGGCTGATAATGCCACCCGAATGGTGGAGGAGGCTGATCGCCAAGCGGTGGCTTCGAGGACCACTACGGTGAAGGAGGCCGAGAGGACTGCCCGAAGGGCCCTCGATACGGCGAAGGCGTTGGCGGATTCGGTGGCGGCCGAGTACCAAAGTAAGTCTTTTGTGGGTGACTGCCTTCTTGACCTTGCGCTTTGTGTCTTGAACTTAACCCTTGTTAATCTTCTACTCGTAGGGAGGAGCGGTCGGGACCATGGCCACATCAGGGAGCTTGAGGGGGAGGCAATCGAGGTCCGCGTGGTCGTCGAGCGGGCGTACTCACTCCTTGTCGAGGACGCCAGCATGGAGTACGGGGAGAAGCTTGA
Source organism: Zizania latifolia (assembly GCA_000418225.1). NCBI lineage: Eukaryota > Viridiplantae > Streptophyta > Magnoliopsida > Poales > Poaceae > Zizania > Zizania latifolia. The sequence goes on along the minus strand of KE372859.1, from coordinate 189,226 downwards.
GGGGATCGAGACCTAGCTCTGCCTCCTTGTCGATGAGGTAGTGAGGACAAGGGCCGAGTAGGCCTTGGTCTACATCTGGTCCCATTTCCCGTTGATGGACCTTCGGGTGCTGGAGCGCGGAATGCCTACCGAAACGATCGAAGATCAAGCGGCGGCGTTCCGATAGGAGATGGAGGGCATCGTCACCGTGATTGCCAGAGACCTCTAGTTCCTACCCCCTCCCGAGGACCCTTCTATTGTAGCAACTCCTCCCGAAGCCCTAGAGCTTGGGGTGGTACTTCCCTAGGAATAGTTATATCATAATGTGCATCAGTGTAGGAGTAGTTAGTATAAAACTTTCTTGTAAGAATTTGGTTTTGGTTTGTGAAATGGAGGGAAATTTTCCGTGACTTGCAAGTTTTTAGTCTTGATGCTGCTTTTGCCCCGAGGAACTTTAGGTCATATAGTACTCGGTGCGAGACCCTTAGGCCACACACACGCCTACCGACATTAGGCCGAACAAGCCCTCGAGGTCTTTGTGAGTTTATGATTTTATCAAGACCATCGTGCATCCGAGGCGAAAACCTCGAGCTCCCAGTGTAATCATATAGTCTCAGGCATACGAAACTAATGCCACTTACGCGCTAATCCCAATATCAGGTGTCACGAGTTCTTGAGGCAGCCGAGACTTTTTCGAAGTTGAGGTTTAGGATTCGAGCCCCTGAGGGTCTTGGCCAGCGATCGGACGCCGAGAGGACACAAATGCTAACTCTTTTTTGCTCACGTGGTTGCTAACGCTAAACTCAGAGCAAATCCATAGGGGCACAACCGTTTGAACTAGACGCATGACATTTCGCATTAACCTAAAAGGGCTCGAGCCTAGCGATCTTTGTCGATGAAGGTAAATGACACAGTTCTGCTTAATGAAAAATCCTAAACTTTATTTCATATGGGCGATGGTTACATAGCTAGAAAAAAGGAGGAGCCTGATCATGACGGCGTTCGTGGCAAAATTTGAGGTGGCATCGAGCTGAAGTTTTTCTTTCGAAGTCGACTTGGCTCGACGTCGATCCCTGCCGGTCCGCCATTTGATCCTGGCTCGCCACTCTTTGTGCATCGTGACATCCTCGCTGGTCCTCCTACACCACACCCTCTTATGGGTCTGGCGTCGGTGTGGTCGATCTTCGGTGCTGTCTCTTTGGCCCTTGGTGTCAGCGCGCTTGTCCTTCCTTGAACGCTTGAACCACCAGTCGTCCTTTCGAGGTCCCCAGTCATTTTTCCTGGTACCCATGCGCTGTTGTTTTGTCGATTTGGTGTGACGGGAGGAGCAATCCGAGGGCCGTGGCATGGTCGTTGGCGGTTCTATGGTTCGCTCGGGTGTGCCGCCCAGCGAGACGCCCCCTAGCATGCTCGAGGAAATCCACCTGATGACGCGAGCCTTGGGGATATAGCTCCTCGAAGCTCAAGTGGAGGTGCCAAATGACTTGGATAGCCATCTGTTTGGACTCCCCCATCACCCTCTCAGCGCACGCTGCCCCTCTCCATTGTCACGCCATGCCACCCCTCCACCGTCGCATCACGCCACTCTTCTCCTCTCTGGCTGCCCCTCTCCTCGCCTCATCGCCACGCCATGTCGTGTCTCCTATTTTTTTATTTTTAGTTTTCTTGTTTGCCGAGTACCAAACTTTCGACACTCGGCAAACCGGCCATCACATCCCTATGCACACCGTTAGACACTTTTATTTGCCGAGTGTCTTATGTGGCACTCGGTAAACTCATTTGCTGAGTGTCCGATAAAAAACAGTCGGTGAACCCTTGTTCATCGACAGTGGGTTTACTGAGTATTGTTCGCCAAGTGCAACTTTGTGTTGACACTGGAATTTGGACCGACACACTATCGGCTAGGCAAACCAGGCAACGAAGCCGATAGGCCACCGATAGAGGATTAACAGGCGAAGACGGGCTGCACACGACGTGGGCTGATACTTCATGAGCAGTTGTTATTTAGTTAGCAAACAAATAAATCAGTTAGGATTCTATGTTATCCACAGATAGTTTATCTACCCAGCTATAAATATATAAGCCCGGGATCATTGTAATGAGGACATACACAACTCAGTCAATCAAATCCTTCGGCGCATCGCCAACTTTAGATACGTAGCATTAGGGTAATTCCCAGCCGGAGTTATGGCCGCATCGGTTGAGTTCAATCTATAACTTCGACGGGGATAGCCTACTTGGTAAATTGATTCATGTGTTCATGGCTTTCTCGGTTCAGTCCAATACTATGATCAGATAGAGTAAGTTTGCTAGTTATCGGTTTAATGCATTGGTTCATTTTCCTGCACTCTACTTTATTGATCGAATATGTGTATTTACCAATCATGACAGTTTAGCTCGTCGTACTAGATTATATCGTATGTCAATCGTCAAAGACATGCTATCTCGGTTGGGTCCGATCCGTGGCGTTGACGGGGATACATACGGGATGGTCTGGCCCGATCTGTTGGACCGACGTTCATCAGAGTTTTAGCCGATGAGTTATCTGTTGCTCTATCAATCGGATTTGTTCTGTTCATCGTGCTCTCAATAACCTGTCTTTAAGCTGCATCGGTTTAATTCGAACTGTAGAGATTGGTATTTTAGAGTGTTAATGCTAGGGCTAATTGGTAGGATTTACTACACTACATACGCTTTTCGTGATGCATTATCGTTTTCAGGTGTGCTATCGTCGTCGATGCCGATTGGCTATCGCCGATAGCATTAGGACATCTCATACTTGTTTCCTTGTCAATTGCAGGGTCAAATTGACTAGCACGCCTACTGATACCTCCATGTTATTTAGGACCTGCACCAGAGCAAAGCAGACTCTCCTAGGCCTTCGAGTGTGAAGACATAGGGATACCTACGATTTTTGCGTCAACACGCTTTCTTGACACACCCGGTGGGACCATTTCATAAACGACAAGATCAATCTTCTTTATCAGCATCATGGCCAGGAAGGAGGTTGAGCAGACCAACAATGCTGTTATTTCAGTCACCTTGGAACTTTTGACTAATGAATAGAGGGCAAAAGTACAGCAGACTATTGTAGATTTTCAGAGGCTGTGCTTGGAGTCTTTTAGCATGACTTAGTGCAGGGTGATCTAGAAGAATCAACTGTCAATTCTATCCCTCTAGGCCGAGTCCAACAGTCAAAGTCCACATAGATTGTTCTAGGACACAGTCAATGAAGCAGTTAACCACGCACTGATTAACCAATTCAGTGTATTAGTAAATACTCTGCATGGGTTGATCAAGAAGACAATAGATGGGTCCATTGCCAGGAATTACCTTAAGGACCGGTCTATTTTCAGCAAAGGTCATTGGCACCTGTTATTTTGAGTACACCTCCACCGATGACAACCATCCCATCGCTAGTGACGTATGGGTTGGAGCATGACACGGTACCAAGCTTGATACTGCTAGCCTCGATGCCAACTGGTACGTCACCTCAAACGTACCTCAAACGTACCAACCTCTGGAGAGTGCACCTCTACCGGGGTATCATTATACGGCTTATTACGGGCCTCCACGACCACAAGTGAATTTTGAAGGAACAGTGCCCCAGAATAATTATCAGCATCAAGAGAGGGCAGCAACGCTGGTGCCACATTATCTGGTGCCAAAAGAAGACGATTTCACCTTCAAGATCGCAGAAATTATGAGAGATTAGTTTAGACTCAAGCCAAAAGAACAAAGTTATATGTATCGGCATTCGTACCCAGATTGGTTTGATAGGGTGCCGTTACCGAATAGGCACAGGGTCCCAGATTTCTCAAAGTTATCTGGTCAAGACGGTACATCAACAGTCGAGCATATCAGTCGTTTCCTCGTGCAATGTGGAGAGGCATCGGCCGAGGAGGCTCTCAGGGTTAGATTCTTTCCATTATCCCTGTCTGGATCGGCTTTCTCTTAGTTCTCTTCCCTACCGCCAAATTCAATCAAAGGATGGGCTGATTTAGAAAAACAATTTCACAAGTACTTCTTCGCCGGGATTCAAGAGATGAAACTAACAGACCTGACAGCCATAAAACAGCGCATGGATGAATCTGTACTAGAGTACATTAAGCGTTTTCATGATGTGTGAAGTCGATGTTAGAGCCTCAGCCTGACCGACGCTGAATTGGCTAAATTGGCATTCCAAGGCCTCCTGCCATCGATCAGGGAGAGGTTTTCCTCTCAAGAATTCGATAGTCTGTCGCACTTGGCGCAAAGGGTATAGGCCCATGAAAGCCGATTCTAAAAAATACGCAAAGAGAAGATGCAAAAATGAGTGGCTCAGGTATAGTTTTTCTCATCGGATTCAGAACAAGAAGACTCCAATGGTGATGTCGCCTTGGCCGAATGGGCCAGGTTGAAGAAGATAGTGACTTGTCCATGGGTCAAAGCCACCGAGAAGGAGTAAAAGTACGATTTTGATATCAACAAGGCGGATAAAATCTTTGACTTGTTACTGAAAGAAAAGCAGATTCAGCTCTCGCCAAATCACGTGATTCCATCGATGGAAGAATTAATGAAAAGGAAATACTGTAAGTGGCACAATACTGGCTCCCATAATATAAATGAATGCAAAGTTTTTTGTCAACAGATCCAATCCGTCATCGAGCAGGGGAGAATAAAGTTTGATGAAGCGGCAAAGCCAATGAAGATTGATGGGAACCCTTTTCTAATGAATATGGTGCACATCGGCTCGCCAATCTTTCACATTGAAAGGAGCCAAACTCTAAGGCATCACGTTAAGGTTCATCGGCGTCAGGAAAGGGAGCAACGTGCCACGCAATATGGGCATGAAGAAAAGGTTGATCCATACTAGGAGTGCACTTTCTTTCGTTTCTGCTGGGAAAATGATATGAGGCTTCCATCGATCAAGAATTGCCCGGAATGCGCCGAGAAGGTCAGTCAAGATGATGTTAGTTCTGATGGCCAGCCCCCAAGGAAGAGAATGATGTTCACGACCGCATCATAGCGGCTCTTACCCACTTCCTTGGTGTAAACGATCCTTGAACAATATATCTCATTTATGCTGTAATCCTATGGTGATATCTTGAACTGTTTTATTTTATAAGTTCTTAAGGCGACATTCTGGATGTCGGCTATTTTTCTTGATTGTGATTGTTCTTATTTTGTTATAAAGGCGATACTCTCAGTATCGGCTATCTGATCATTGCTTTTTCCCGCACATATCAGCCTTGTAGCTGATTAGGTCTCGATCCAGACACTCGGATGGTATTTCTTCAAGTACTTGCCATTGAGTGCTTTCATGAATTCTTCTCATTCTAATGTTTTCAACACATAGACATTGTCTAGCATAACTCGGTTTATCCGATAGGGACCTTCCCAATTAGGAGACCATTTATCGAACCGATTGTCTTTAGTTCCGATCGATAGCACGAGTTTCCAGACCAAGTCATTTTCTTCAAATGATTTGATAAATACCTTCTTATTGTAGTGTCCCACCACCCTTGCCTTGTTCTCTTCTACTTTTCTAAGTGCATGAAGCCGATTCTACGCCAAATCTTCTAACTCATCGGCCATCAACCTATATTATTCATCGGCTATTAGTTCGTTCTGAAGAGCGAGATGCCTAGAGCCAATGTTTGTCTCCCACGGTAGCAAGGCCTCGTGGCCATAAACAAGCTAATAAAGTGGCACTTGAGTTAAATCATGACAAGCCATCCGATATTCCCACAGTGCATCGGCTAGCATTGTATGCCACTTCTTAGGCTGCTCTGTGATCTTGCGCTTGATCAACTTTATCAGACTTTTGTTTGATGCTTCAGCTTTGCCGTTAGCTTGAGCGTAATAGGGTGATGAATTCAGCAATTTGATTCTCATGCCGATCGTGAACTGCTGAAACTCCTCCGACATGAACACCGATCCCGAATCTGTAAATAATATGCTTTTTGACAAATTCTATAGCCTTGTGGGATGTGACTTTCTTTAATGGTACTCCTTCCACCCACTTAGTGAAGTAATCGGTTGCAGCTAGTATGAATTTATGTCCTTTGTTGAATGACGGATAAATTTGGCCAATTATGTCTATTCTCCAACCTCTGAATGGCCATGGTTTAATGATCGGGTTCATGGCCGATGCAGTAGCTCGTTGTATGTTTCAAACTTTTGGTAATCCTAGCATCCTTTATAATACTTAAAACTGTCCTCAAGCATTGTCAGCTAAAAACAATCCGTTCACCATAGTAACCACTTCATTTTATGGGCCGATTGATGGGTTCCGCAAATTCCTTCATATACCTCATACATCACAACCTTTGCTTCCTCTAGATTCAGGCATTTCAATAATATGATGGAATTGTGCCCAAGAAAATTCTGGGAAAACCGAAAGTTCCGGCTGTAGCCGGAAGTTTCGGGTTCTGGAGCATCCGGAAGTTCTGGTAGGACCAGAAGTTCTGGGTCAGTCCCAGTGTTTGATTTTCTGGACGAACCAGAAGTTTCGGCTGAAGCCGGAAGTTCCTGGTTCTGGATGAACCGGAAGTTCCGGTTGGACCGGAAGTTCCGGGTTGAGAATTAATTCGATACAGAAGGTCTATTTCGGAAGTTTCGGATGGGATCCGGAAGTTCTGGTGGCTGGAAGTTCCGGCTATAGCCGAAAGTTCCGGACCACGCGAACAGATTAGATCTGTTGGGCTTTAATGCAGATTAAAAGCCCACGTTGATGCACTATATAAAGAGGGGTGGGGCTAGCACGTGGAGGCTGCTGTTCATTGTTACTTCACCCTAACCCTAGCCGTCACCTCTCCTCTCTCCACGATCACAAGTGTTGTGATTGATCTTGTAGATCTTGCGAGCGGTGCTAACACGCCGGTGCGAGGTGATCCTGTCCCTGTACGTGTGGATACCATAGAGGCACCGTTGCTGCAACGGTGCTCATATTCTTCCTGCGGAGTTTGCTGGATCATCGGATCGCGTCGTCTTCATCGCCGGATCACCGACGAACGAACGAAGCCGGGAGAAGAGTTGCTCGAGACCGCGCTACTCCAACTCTACTTCCACTGCCCGAGCGCGTCTCGTGGTTCAAGGTAACGATCCATGATCCCATTACACACATGGTTCCTGGGCTAACGGGGTAAATTTTTGAAATTAAGCGCTAGCGTAGCCTCCCCATAACCCAACAGTGGTATCAGAGCCTACGTGCGTAGTGTTCGATCTGGATCGATCACATATGGTGATATGTGATGGAAATAGATTGGATCTAATGTTTTTGTCGTCGGATTTCCGGAAGTTCCGGTTGGATCGGAAGTTCCGGGCCGAAATAATTTTCGATACAGAATGTTATTTTCGGAAGTTCCGGGTATGACTCGGAAGTTCCGGATCCGGAAGTTTCGGGTCCGAAAGTTCTGGTTAGACCGGAAGTTCCAGACAGAAATAAATTCTGTACAGAAGGTTATTTTGGGAAGTTCCGGGTATAGCCAGAAGTTCCAGGCCAAAAATAAATTCGAGTTATAAGGTTGATTTCGGAATTTCCAGCCCTGAGTCGGAAGTTCCGGTCCCTTCGACCGGAAGTTCCGGCTGAGCCAGAAGTTTCGGGTCTGTTTTTAGTTGCGCATAGTCTCCGCCTAACTTGTTTTTACGGAGAATGTTGTGACTGGTATGGCCTTACAAAGTATATGATACGAGCTTGTAATAACATGGCCTGCGTGTCATGGTTGATTGCAGCCCAAGGCTGTTCAAATGTTGTACGACCTACGCGTCGACATGTGATGCTTCAGCTCATGTAATTAGTATAGCACTATTAGTTGTAATAGGCTGATACAGGTTCATGGAGGCCTGAAGCAGTATGACTCGACAGACAGGAACCATGGAGATGGAGATCACCATGTGAAGGGGCCATACTTAATCATAGTCAATATGATTGCCTGCAATGTTTACTTAAGTTCCTGTCATACTATTCTTTCATGTTACCTGTGTGGTAAGCATCGTTATCTTGATAGAATAGTTTTTCTCAGAAAATTAAGTATTGATGCTCTTTCCAATAGCTGCACCTACTAAGGTTGTGATCACTGTATGGTGGGTCTGCCAAAGTAGGGTGCCATCTTTTATCTCAATTAGTTAGGGTGGTGTCGGACACCACATGCATAGTATTGGTCGACTTAACAAAGCTATCAAAACGGTTTTGGGCTTTGGGGCATGGAGTTGAGTGTCGGACATTGGATGTCGCCTCAACGAACAAGAGTCACATATGATGTGATTAGCAAGGTGTTGCTTACCTATATCACTAATCTTCTAGCAGTGATGCCAAAGCTCACTAGGAGTTAGTCGACTATGGATCTTGTCCCACAATATGTCGTTAGAGGGAAAGCGATCATTTTTCATATTGTGGTATATCTTTTATTTGATAGAAGATCAACATAGCATAGTGTTAAACCTTGTATTTTATTGTAGATCATGGCACCTACTGCGAAGAACACTTCAGTTTTTAACCTGCGACCCATTCTTAAAAGAGAAATTTGTCTGGAATAAATTTTATAGACTAGTATAGGAATCTGAGAATTGTTCTCAAATAAGAAAATAAAGATTACATTCTGGAGAAACCCCACCTTGATGAACCGAAGGATGATACGCCACTGGCTGAGAGGTGGGCTTATGAGAAGCACGCCAGTGATTCAGTGGATGTCAGCTGTCTCATGCTTGCTTGCATGTCCTCTGAGCTTCAGAAGCAATATGAGGACAGAGAGGCCTACGATATGATCATTGGGCTGAAGGGCATATTTGAGAACCAGGCGAGGACCAAGAGGTATAATGTCTCTAAGTCTTTGTTTGGATGCAGGTTGGCAGAGGGCAGTCCTGTGAGTCCTCATGTGATCAAGATGATTGGTTATGTGGAGAACTTGCAGAAACTTGGCTCTAAGCTTGATGATGACTTGGCCACAGATGTGATACTTTAGTCGCTCCCTGCGAGCTTCGAGCCATTTATTATAAATTTTCATATGAATGGCATGAAGAAAACATTGGCTCAGTTACATGACATGCTTAAGACGGCCGAGGACAGGCTCAGGAAAAATTCTAGTCATGTGATGATGGTTCAGAAGGAGAATAAAAAGAGGAAGCGAAAGGGTAAGGCTAAAACTCCAGATGCGATCTCGAGCTCCAAGTCTAACTCGGCTGGAAATTCCAAGCCGGGTGCCGCTGCTTCTGACACTTGCCACCACTGCCATAAGCCTAGTCATTGGCGGAGGAATTGCAAGTTGTACTTGGAGGAACAAAAGAAAAAGAAGGAAAGTGTGACTTCCGCTTCAGGTATAAATGTTATTAAAATTTACCTTGCTACTCGTCCAAGTGATTCATGGATATTTGATACCGAATCAATGATTCACACTTGCAAATCATTGCAGGGGCTAAATAGGATAAGGAAGTGTGTAAGAGGCGAATTGGATGTTCGCGTCAGCAATGGTGCAAAAGTTGCTGCGTTGGTCGTCGGCGTCTATTCTTTGTCGCTACCCTCAGGATTAGTTTTAGAGTTAAATAATTGTTATTTTATTCCCGCCTTGGGTAGAAACATTATCTCTTCATCATGTTTAGAGGAAGATGGTTTTGAATTCGTTTTCGAATTGTATGCTCTATGGTGTTTGTCCATTAGTGAATGGATTGTATATTCTGAATCTTGAGGATACACACGTTTATAACATTAATACCAAGAAACCTCGACTAAATGATTTGAATCCTACCTATGTCTGGCATTGTCGTTTGGGTCATATAAATGAGAAGCGCATCCAAAAGCTTCATAGAGATAGACTTTTAGAGTCTTTTGATTTTGAATCATTTGACATATGTGAGTCTTGTTTACTTGGCAAAATGACTAAGACCCCTTTTACTGGTCAAAGTGAGGGGGCAAATGAGCTATTGGCCATTGTACATACTGATGTATGTGGACCAATGAGTTCTACAGCTAGAGGTGGCTTTCAGTACTTCATAACTTTTACCGATGACTTTAGTAGATTTGGTTACATCTACTTAATGAGGCATAAGTCAGAATCCTTTGAAAAGTTCAAGGAGTTCCAGAATAAAGTACAAAATTATACTAGCAAGACAATCAAATTTCTACGATCAGATCATGGAGGTGAATATTTGAGCCATGAGTTTAATGATCATCTGAAGCAGTGTGGAATTGTTCCATAGCTGACTCCGTCTGGCACACCTCAGTGGAATTGGGTGTCCGAGCGGAGGAACCGAACCTTGTTGGACATGGTCCGGTCAATGATGAGTCAGGTTGATCTTCCATTGTCTTTTTGGGGACTTGCTTTAGAAACTGCTGCTTTCACGTTAAATAGAGTCCCATCTAAATCTGTAGAGAGGACACCATATGAGATATGGACTGAGAAGCATCCCGGGTTGTCTTTTCTAAAGATTTGGAGTTGTGAGGCTTATGTAAAGCGTTTGACGTCTGATAAGCTCACACCTAAATCTGATAAATGCTTCTTTGTGAGATATCCTAGGGAAACCAAAGGATATTACTTTTATAACCGGAAAGAAGGCAAAGTGTTTGTCGCCCGGAATGGTGTTTTTCTAGAGAAAGAGTTTCTCTCGAAAGGGGTTAGTGGGAGCACGGTGCATCATATTCTTCTTACTTTTGACGCCTTAAACATTCATAGCTTAATTACGTCTTATTGTAAGCTCCACCATCATATTAAACATTAAAACACTAGACGTAGGGTTATCCTCTGGGTGGCCCGAACCAGTATAAATATTGACTCTTGTGTTCTAGAGTCGACCATCGGATTCGAAGGCGCTGCGCTTTCCTTACATACATCTAATCACCACCTAGGGTATCCCCTTGGGTAGACTGCTCGGTGATTCACCGATAGTTGGCATGCCAGGTATTGGATCACATCGCTTTCACCAGGGTCCGATGGTGTCACCACATCGACTTTTTGCCAAGCCTGGGACAACGCTCGTCCTGGGCAACACGATGTATGTCACCGATCGGTCAGGAGGCTGATCCCTTTTGATTCAGTCCCAACTCCCGGGTGATCGCTGCGTCGATTCTTGACCCTTTCCTTCCTTGAAAGGAAGACCCGGCCACTTAACATATGGCTGATACTCTCCGGGATCTGTAATTTGAATGGTTAAATTTGGAGTTTGGATGAATTAGATATGGATTTTTGAAGTTAAAAAAGGGTTCTGTTGAATTTCAGAAAATAAAAAGGAATTATGATGCAATACTGAATTATTTTTCTAAAGAAAAATATGATTTATGGCGTCAGTAGGGAGTTAACGCGCGCGTGCGGTGGGGACACATGGCGGCCACGTGGCGCACACGTGGCAGCAGCAGGCCGATGTGGCGCTAACGCGGCGGCCACATGGGCACCACGTCGGCGCCACGCCAGGGCGACTGCAACGTGCGACGATGGCACTGGACCCGATGGTCGCTGGTGGGAGGCGGCCTAGTGACCGACGGCGACGGGCGAAACAGAACTAGGGAAGGACGGCGAACTCATAGGAGCGGTTGATGGCGAGCGGCGGCGACGGGATCTGGCCAGTGACAGAGAAGAGCAGCGGCGAGGCTCGGGTAGATGGCGGCGACGAGGCTCCTATGGTCGGCGACGATGGCAGAGGGGCTGCCGAGGACTGG
>KE372859.1:165535-176508 GCA_000418225.1 Zizania latifolia | reverse complement strand
TTATGGTGGCACCCATGCGGTGCGGCTGGCCGCTGGCCCCTAACACGGTGGCCACAGCCACACAGAGTCAGTAGTCATGGGATGCACACGGAGTAAGTAGTCACAGGATGATGGGATTAGGGTTGGAGACTTAAAGTTTTGGGTTAGACTAAATGAGTGATTTGGGCTAGACAAATAATTGAGTAAACTCGGGGTGAATATCAACCTATGCTCGATCTATGGGTACCTGAACCCGTAAGTCTAAATTTAAACCCAAACCCATGTTTATTACCCGTGAGCAAAATTTCTATCCTACTCCCGATTAGAGCAAGACAAGCAGGAACATGACACAGTACCACCACGTGCCGGCACTGGGTTTTTCACTCTAAGAAAGACAAGCCCCTCTGCAGCACAGCAGCAGCTCACCACGATGTGGCCTGTGGTGGCGGCGGTCGAGCGCGGGCTGGAGAAGATGAGACGGCCCGGCGTGTAATGGAGGAGGAGCGGTATGGCTAGCACAGAGGAAGGGCACTAACGTTGTTGCCCAGTAGCACGGGCAAGCGGGCCATCGAAGTGGATAAGGCGAGAGTGAATGATTGCGTCGAACGATTGCATGAATTGTTTGTTCAATTCAGACACTGTCCATCTCAAAAAAGATAAGCAGTTCAGACATTTTCAGTGCGTGCAACTTTTATTGGCGGCAGCCAACAACAACCATCCTAGATACTGGTGTTTCTCGTCAGTTTTCATGAAGTAGAACAGCAAGTGCGCTTCACATGCTCTATCAGCTCGACCATGCATGAACCATCTCTCTTAGTGGCGGCAACAGAAGACGCAGGAGCTGATGGCATCGCTCGTGACGCTCCTTTTCTTTGGCTTTGTCATCATGCTCGTTCCTTCCTCAGTCTCACCACTGTCGTCATGGCCGTATCCGTAGCAGCTGCATGAGCAGCATCGCCGTTGTGGGAAATGGCTACGAGGGTGGTGGTGGAGAGGAGGCTAAGGATGTGTGGCGTGGAGCACAGTGGGAGGCGGCGTGGCCACAACGCACGGAGCTAGTGGTTGTCACCGAGGAGCCCGATAGCGGCGACGAGGGCTAAGACCCGTCGACGCCGAGTGTGGCAGACATGGAGCTATAGGGAAAGGGTGGCCACCGGCTAGGCGCTCGGGCATCGGGCAGGGGACAGTAGGGCGCTAGGCGGCTAAGCGTCGGGTAGGGGAAGGAAGCGGGGAGCTGCTGGCAGTGGGATAGGACAGAGGGTGGGGAGCTGTAGGCGGCGTGGGGTGGGGAGCTACCAATGAGCGGGCGACGGGCGTGGGGCTGTTGATGGACGGACGAACGGGTAGGTGGCAGGGGCGAGAAGTGATGCATCGGTCGGTGAGTGGAGCACAATAGCGAGGGATGACTAGTGACCACGACGAATGACCAAGTCAGGGGGCAACAGCGAGCGGCTAGTCTAGGGGAGACCGCGGCGAGTAGTCATGCCAGGGGAAGGTGAGCAGCCAGGGTGGGGTAGGTGAGCAGCCGGGCTCTCTCTCTATTCGATAAATGGACTAGAACCTTTAATAAATTACCGAAAAATACAAGGTCTTTTTCACAAAAACATGACGTGAAGGCTGTGGTGTGAAGGGGAACATGCTTTAATCTATAAGATTTGCAGAGCTATCTTGTATACACCAACCTTAGCAACAGAAACATGTAATCCTGTTTTTAGGACTGGGATTATGAGAAAAGAACAGTTGGGATTCTGCCTATTCATTTCAAGTAGGATTGAACTCGCAATGGATGCCAGTACAACAACATGATGTCATATTTCTTTCACATTTGCATTTTCAGGAACTTAAAGAACCTAAGAACACACAAGAGTCAAGGCACATATATGACTTGAAATCTTTGATGAAGCAACGACTGTAACCTAACCACTTCAGCAAATCCTTAAAATCTCCAGCGACAATGCGACATAAACTTGTTCAATCCCCCAGTTAATTTTAGTAGCATCCTTGCAGAATTGGCGCCCTGCCTAAACTACATCGCCATCTCATCCGGACAGCTGAGATTCATGCTTGCATTGCAGGTATCTTCTGCAGCAATGCAACTGGTAAGGATGAATTTGTTGTTGCTGCCGGAAGGAAGGGTGAGGAAGGGTGGGATGGATGGACTTAAATGGTCTCATATATTTTTGTTTTAGAGTGATATTATAATTAAAATAGTTATGTTAAGAGTAGTAAATTATCCATTTTTTTATTCTAGTGGCATCAACCATAGCACGAGACCAAGACAGAGCTGCATGTATCAGTAACTTATAGTAACTTATGAAGAAAAGCCCCTCCCATTCGGGCAACCATCGATAGCGATCCTAATTTATGCAAAAAAAAAAAGCCCCTGATTCGGGTCGTACCTATTGATAGAGATCCAAATTTATGCAAAACGATCCCTCATTTAGATCGCAACCGTTGATTGCGATCGACATCTACGGAGAAAAACTCTGCGGGATTTTTTTTAGGAAACAACTGTGAAATTCTGGAATTTTTTTTAAATAATACATTTTTTTAATAAAATTTTAAATTTGGTACGCAGATTTCAAAATTTGCAAAAATAACCTTCTGTCGGCATTTGGTGTGCTGATCTAGGCCGATCGGCCCTAGATCGGCTAGATCGGCTGATGTCCTAGCTTGTGTCGGCATTTGATTTGCCGATCTAGGCTAATCCGATCCTATCTAGGCTGAATCGATCTAGATTGGCACACCAAGTGTCGACAGGCTCTCTATATAAGGGGGCCGAAGCCCCCCTCCCCCACTACGCGTCCCAATCTCACTTGGCCCTCCTTCTAGGTATGCCCTCTCCTCTCCTCTCTTCTTTAGGTAGGTTAAGTAGTTTAGAGTAGTTTAGTAGTAGATTAGGGATAATTTAGGAGTAGATTAGGAGCAGTTTAGTAGTATTTTAGGGGTAATTTATGACTAGTTTAGTAGTATTTTAGGGGTAGTTTAGTAGTACTTTATGAGTATTTTGCTGGTACTTTAGAGATAATTTAGGGGTACTTTAGAGATAATTTAGAGGTACTTTAAATATACTTTAGCGGTAATTTAGAGGTACTTTAGAGATAATTTAGAGGTACTTTAAACATACTTTAGCGGTAATTTAGAGGTACTTTAGAAATAATTTAGAGGTACTTTAAACATACTTTAGGAATAATTTAGGGGTACTTTAGAGATAATTTAGAGTTACTTTAAACATATTTTAGGGATACTTTAGGGGTACTTTAGAGATAATTTAGAGGTACTTTAAATATATTTTAGAGATAATTTAGGGATACTTTAGAGATAATTTAGAGGTACTTTAAACATACTTTAGCGATAATTTAGGGGTACTTTAGAGATAATTTAGAGGTACTTTAAACATAGTTTAGAGATAATTAAGGGGTAGTTTAGGGATAATTTAGAGGTACTTTAACATACTTTATTCTGTGTAGCTTTCTTGTGCGTGCTAGCCTGCTGACATAAGACCCGACCGTGACTGCAATCACTGTTGTTTTAGGTATTTGAATGTAATTTACATTTGTTGTACACATTGCTATAGAATGTTTTTTGGTGCTTCGGACATAGCCTTTGTGCACGTAGTAACTTAATGATGTAAATTTATGTAATTTTATATTTTACGTTGTTTCTATATAGTATGTACAGTTAAATGTAGTTAGCTATTATTTGCTAAATAAGTGAAATGATACTATCGCGCTATTGTTTGCTGCTTAATTTAGCTCTGTTGGTGTAAATTTAATGTTTACAGGCATGTCGGATAGAACATTATTTAGGATTTACTGTGGAGATGGACAAGTACTTATTGGTCATGATGGTGCTGACCTTAGTAGTTTTTAATGTACCAAAAATAGTTTAAGTCGAGTGGTGGAGCGTAGCATTGAGAGTGTTAAGCGATGGCTGTATCATATTTTTCGATTGGATAGAGAGCAGTGGGAGTTGTATTTGTATGCCCGATGCAGCCGTGCGGTCGAAGGGTATTTTTGGGAGATGGTTCCTGTTACCTTGACCGCCATGTGTAGAGGGTATGTTAGAAAGACGCTAGAGCAAGATTGGGAACATATTTTGCTTATCTATTTTACTCCTCGTGCCTTTCCTACTCCAGACCCAGCACCTGACTAAGTTGCTGAGTCTAGAGTATAATTTGAGGTCGGCCAGAGTAGCCAAGTCCAGGAGGTGATCCCTAAGACGGACGTAGTGCCACATTCCGAGGATGCTCCCTCATCTATGATAGCTAGGGTTGCTAAAGGGCAAGTTGATGAAGGAAAGGATATAGAGGCCATACCAAACATGCTAGAGAGAGGACAAAGACTTTGAGGAAGCAGTCAAGCAGGGTGCCAACGACAACTCAGATGAAGAAGACGAAGCAAGAGATGGCAACAATGACAATGAAGACGAAGACGTTATGATTCCCAACGGGTGGCAAGCACAAGATTTTGACGCTCTTGCTATTAACGAGGGCCGTGACACTCGTTGGGAGTATGGACAAAACGAGGTCCAGAAGGATGCGGTGTATCCTACAAAAGAAGCAATTCAAGATGCCGTGAAGGCATGGGCATTGTCACTCCGGTGATTCAAGAAGTCAAACCGCTCAATGTATGACGTTGTGTGCGAGAGGGATGATTGTCCATAGAGAGTTCGCGCACATCAACCGAAGTGGAGAATTTATTGGGTATGCTCAATTGTTGTGGAGCATACCTGCGTGGTCGATACAGCTGTAACCTGGCACATGAATCTAAGTGCCAACTACATTGTGGGGGTGATGTATTCTAAGATTATTGAGAATCTCAGTTATAAGCACCGGGCCTTAATACTTGCCATAGAGAGAAGGTTTCAGTACACAATCAACTATTTTAAGATATGGAGGGCTAAATAGAAGGCGCTAGAAATGAGGTTCGGTACATTCAAAAACTCATATCATAACCTGTCTCTCTGTCTAGACGTGGTAAAGAGGCATAATCCTGGCACATACTTCTCATTCGAAGAGAAGGATGTGGTATTCCTGG
Organism: Zizania latifolia; assembly: GCA_000418225.1. Taxonomy (NCBI): domain Eukaryota; kingdom Viridiplantae; phylum Streptophyta; class Magnoliopsida; order Poales; family Poaceae; genus Zizania; species Zizania latifolia. The sequence continues at coordinate 171,490 of KE372859.1, read as the reverse complement.
AGGGTGCTAAGATTCTACATCGAGTTTTCTTTGTACTCGGTGCTTGCATCCGGGCTTTCCAATATTGCCGTCCCATTCTTTGTGTGGATGACATATTTCTAACTAGGAAGTATAGAGGTCAGATATTGACTGCTATTGGTATTGATGGCAATAACCAGGTTGTGCCAATTGCCTTTGGCTTCGTGGAAAGTGAGAACTACGAAAGTTGGTTGTGTTTCTTATGACACTTGAATATTGGGGTTCTTCATGGCAGGCTAAATGTTTGTGTGTTGCATGATCGACATAATGGACTGATCAAGGCACTCCAACATATAAAGTATGATCCAGAGGAGCCATATCCTTGGAAGGACATTTAGTCTCGATGGTGTATGCACCATTTAGGTGCAAATTTCTTCCATCACTTCGGAAAGAATAAAGAATTGACTAATTTGTTCAAGAGACTGTGTAGCCAAAACCAAGAGAGAAAGTTTAAGGCCTTGTGGAGGAAACTTGATGAGCTGACATCAAAATACAAGTAAGGAAAGGCCGCCAAGCAGCAATCTGGAAGTGATCTGGATCTAGAGCCGGAGCCACTTTCTTCTCTGCCCATTGATGATCAATAGACGATCCATAAATGGCAAAGGACGAAAGTTCGCTGCTTCTTGGATTGGATTAAATTCGAGAATAAGGAGCATTGGTCTCTACTGTATGATACTCACGGCGCAAGATATGGCATCATGACTACTAACCTTGCCGAGGTGTATAATTGAGTGATGCGGAGTATGCGATGCTTACCTTTGGTTGGTATTGTGGAGGGCATAATCCGTGGAACCACCCGATACTTCATGGACCACCATACTGCTGCTTTGGTGGTGCATAGGGATGAGCGCCTTCTGTATTACACAAAGATTATATAATATTTCATAGAGAAGAGTAAGAAGGCAACCCATAATCGTGCCATCAAGACAAGTTCTCGAGAGCTACATTTCGAGGTGACCTATCAAGACAAAGGTCGGAGAGGAACAAATCGGGATGTTATTGTCCATGAGTGCACCATTACCGACACTTGTCGGTGTACCTACAACAAACCATCTCTCTACCACAAGCCATGTAACCATGTCATGGCGGCGTGCGCCACATTTGATATGACCGCCGGGGTGTACTTGTCTGAATACTTCACAAAGGAGAAGGTCCTTCAGACTAGAAGCGGTGAACTCCGAGGGTGTGGGGTTGCCAGTTCATTCACATCTCTGCCAGATGGCGCATGTCGTTGGATACCAGATTTCCAACGTGTCAACTCAAAGGTGGGAAGAAGAAAGACATGACGCATTCAGAATGATATAGATGAATCTGAAGCAGGCAGATGAAAGAAGATATGCTCTTTGTGCAACATGGCTGGACACTCATACAAGAATTGCACAGGAACTAGCACAAGCAGGCGAGGGCCCACATGACATACAAATTACCGCACAGCACACACTGTATATAGCCCCCGAGATGTACGTATGTCAGTTACTTTACTATTATGTCACATGTTGTATCTTCGTCGCTAACGAGCTTTGTCTATTTTACAACCTACAGATGGTGGGTAATGATGATTTCCCTTACGAGCTTCTCTTCCTCACGATCGATGGGCACCACCGGGCATGAGCACTCACATCCACCGAGGAGGACAACCAGGCAGATCTCGTGTCGCTTAGAGTCTGGACACCATATCATCTCTGGAGCATTCATCCCCGATAGGTTGGCAGGTTTGTTAAGCAAGTATAATTGATGGAAATATGCCCAAGAGAATTCTGGAGGAACCGGAAGTTCTGGCCTAAGGCCAGAAGTTCCTGGTTCTTGTGTAACTGGAAGTTCCGGTTCGACCGAAAGTTCTAGACCAGCCCCAATTTCGATTTCTGGAGGAACCAGAAGTTCCGGTTGGACTGGAAGTTTTGGGCCTGCCTGAGAGATGTATTCTGGACGGACCGGAAGTTCTGGGTGGAATCAAAACTTCTAGGTCAAAATAAATTCGATACAGAATGTTATTTTCGGAAGTTCCGGTTGGACCGGAAGTTTCGGACAGAAATAAATTCATACAGAACGTTATTTTCAGAAGTTTCAGGCATGGACCAAAACTTCTGGTCCAGACAAACAGATTAGATCTGTTGGGCTTTAATACTGATTAAAGGCCCATGAGAGGGCACTATATAAGGAGAGGAGGGGCTAGGACGAAAAGGCTGTTGTTGCTTTTTGCCCCTACCTTAATAGAATTCTAGAGGAACCGGAAGTTCTGGCCTAAGGCCAAAAGTTTTGGTTTCTGGTGTAACTGGAAGTTCTGGTTCGACCGAAAGTTCCGAACCAGCCCCAGTTTCGATTTCTGGAGGAACCGGAAGTTCTGGTTGGACCGGAAGTTTTAGGCCTGCCTGAGAGATGTATTCTGGATAAACCAGAAGTTCCGGGTAGAATTGGAACTTTCAGGTCGAAATAAATTTGATACAGAATGTTATTTTTGGAAGTTTCGGTTGGACCGAAAGTTTCTTGTCCGGAAGTTCCGGACAGAAATAAATTCGTACAGAAGGTTATTTTTGGAAGTTCCGGGCCTGGACCAGAACTTCCAAGCCAGACGAACATATTAGATCTATTAGGTTTTAATACTGATTAAAGGCGCATGAGAGGGCATTATATAAGGAGAGGAGGGGCTACGACGAAAAGGCTACTGTTGCTTTTCGCCCCTACCCTAACCCTAGCCGCCACCCCTCTCCTGGCTGCACCTGCCATGGCTGCATCTCCCCTAACCTCGGGCATGGTACTAGCATACCGGCGTGAGGTGATTCTATCCCTGTACATGTAGATACCGTAGAGGTGCCGCTGTAATTGCGGTGCTGATTATCTCAACATGAGGATCGCAAGGCTACATCGTCTTCACTGCCAACGATTGGATGGAGCTGGGCGGAGTTGATCGAGGACGTGCTTCCCCAACTCTTCTTTCGCTGCCCTAGCACGTCTCGCGACTAGAGGTAACGATCTATGATCCCATTACTTGCATAGTTCCTGTGTTGAACGGGGTAGAAAAAGTTTTATTTTTGCTAGCGTAGCCTACCCATTCCCTAGCAATAATATCAGTTCATGTTTTATTTTCATTTCATCACGTGACTAACATTTTCTTCGATGCAAGTTACGCGGTGCTGGCTTACTCCCTCTGGCTAGATTGGTAGAGGGAGCAACAAGATTTCTATTCGACCGAGCTCTCATCACGACGTGGGTCGACAGGTAGAGACCAGAGATACACACATTCCACCTGCCTTTGGGGGAGGCGACGATTACGCTAGAGGATGTGTCTTTCCTACTAGGACTTTCACTAGCAGGAGCAGAGGTTATGCCCAACGATATTGAGCCAGAGTGGCGTGTTGACCTACTCGCGTGCTTCACAGACGTCCATCCCATCCTGCCTGGCGGCGAGGTAGTCCATGAGTTTGACACCACACACGGGTCAACACAGAGTTGGTTGCGTTAGTACCAGGTACATCGTTTTAACATGATAATAACATTGAACATTAACTTATCCTTGCTGTATACTAATGTTCACTACCCTTTGTTAGGAGGAGCACCTAGCCCCCGATGCAGATGATTACACCATTAGCTGCCACTTGGAGGCTTTCCTCCTTTGGCTTTTCGGCTAGGTGATGTTCACTAGCACGCATGATGACAGCGTCGATAGGCATCTGTTGCAGTTTGCTCGGGCCATTGCTGATTCAGCGGATGACGTCGTGCCATAGTACTCATAGGGATCTGCCGTCATTTGCACCACATACCGTACTCTTTGCGACGGATGTCGATGACGGATGAACGGCGCGTCGATTACTGGGTGTCCACTGTTGATACAGATTTGGTCATACGAGAGGGTGCAAATTGGTCGGCCCCAGGTTGACATGGCACCGTACGTAGGGGGCCGCCAGACGAGGACATCGACCGACCGACGATGGGCACACTTTGGTGTCGACGATAGGTTAGTATTTGTTGTACTTAATCATTCACCAAAATTAATTTCGTATTTATATTTCCTCTTTTGCAGCCATCTTGGGCCCACTCTTAGACCCACCTCTCATACCCGAACTACACGGCACAGCTCGACAACATTCAGGCGCACGACTTTCATTGGAGACCTTACCTACCAGGCGACGTCACCAGGCACGTGCCTGATGGGCTCTCTGCCTTGTGCACGCGGGACACGGCGTACTAGAGGACATGTAGATGCCTAGTATTCGATGTCACAATCGAGGGATATACTGTCCACCGCGTCTGTCGATAGTTCGGGCGAGCACAGTACTTCCCATATCCTATACATGCCCAGGTGCCTACCTAGATATACCGGTGAGCTCCTGCACACGTACATACGATCTAGTTATCATGTTCTAGTGTTATCTATCATTATAAACCATAATTTACACTTGTTTGCTGCAGGAACACGCAGAAGGGAGTCCCTGGTAGCATCCTATGGAATGTTAGGATGCAGCCATGGGTCACGCAGTGGAAGGGTGTGCTGGAGGACCTAGACGAGGAGAAGGACGAGTACGACCCTACGGCGTACCATGACTACCTCTGATGGTACTCCATTCACACCAGGGTTCGTCTCGTCAGAGGACGAGGCACTGGTCCTCCACCTGCTCCTAGTGTGATGCACGGATATCCTTCTCAGATGGCCACTACCCAGCACGAGTCGGCAAATACATGAATTATTTAATTCCCGATGATTAATACTACGTGGTTATTTGACTTATTCTTTTGTAGTCCAATCACGTGTGGAATGCACGAAACTATATCGATGGGATCGTTCAACGGTGGGTCAGCGAGGTTGGTGTGGTGCACAACCTGCTGGACTGGACGGCAATGTGAGCGGCCCTCGACGAGCTTGACACTTCTATCAGCCACCTCCTCATGCTACTGCCCCTCAGCCACCACGTCCACAGCCAGTCCCTCCGATGCCGGCACCCCCTCCAATTAAGCCACCATAGGTTTGGTATCCGTCGCACCAATACTTCTACGGTCCAGGCCCATCGTCGGCGGCGAGCCAATCAGGACATGCCGCACCGCCGCCGTTGGGATATAGAATACATGTGACACCTGGTGAGTATTATACAGTCTTACACCGATTTTCATCATAATCTACCATATGTCACTAATAACTTGTTATTTGTATAGCACCGTATCACAGTCCATCTGGACCAGTAGACTCCGGTGCTGAAGACTAGCACGACTCAGTAGGTTACGACGCTTGGGAGCATGCCACCGCTGAGGAGTTCGGGACTTCGTAGCTTCAGGGAGCCCCACCACCGACGCAGTCGGAGGACTAGCCCGCCAGGTCGCCTAGGGTGCACCGTTCACCGGATAGGTTTACCTTCTCGGACCAGCAACCGAGATGCACTCGGGATAAGCGTGGTGCTTAGTATGGCGTGCGATTATTATCATGGGGATAGACGATTTTTATTGAACCGTTTATTACTATATGTCGTACTATGTCATTATGCACTTGCTATTGCGATTATGCACTTAGTAGTATCTCTGCTTCTACGTATTGTTTCTTCTTCTGCTTCTATATTATGATGCGATGTGTTTTACTTAAAAATCTGACCATGTCTTATTCTGTGTAGCTAGATGGCTTCCTCCTCTACTAATCTTAAGGGGACCGAACATCTGAACTTGAGGAGATATCCTTTCACTTGTCTCATTCCTCCGTGGGCCGATCAGCCTTTGTGCCATTGCGAGGATCGGTGCCAACTAGAGACAGGAAAGCGACATGACATTTGTGGAAGGAGGTACTTTCTTTGCCCCAACGTTGAGGAGGAGTTGTGGTACCCGAACATCGGAAAGAAAGCAGATAGAAGGAGGTGTGGCTTCGTTGAGTGGGTGGATACTGAGAAGCCGATGTTTGATGGACGTTGGTTCTCTCTTAACAAAACAAACGCACAGTATGCTGCAAGAAAGGAGGAGTAT
>KE372859.1:138127-150111 GCA_000418225.1 Zizania latifolia | reverse complement strand
TAGACTCCTGGCTAAAACGGTTGAGTGTTCCCAACCACTCGGCCATGCTTTTCCCGACCTCCTGGGTCGAGACGCCAAAAGCCCCACCAGTGGTCGGCTGAGGAGTCATCCTGACCCCAATTGGTGCGGGCCCGACCACGAGCGGTACGGAGTCGGCCACCACCGGTTTCGTCGAAGGCTCTTCTGCGGCCGCCGTCGCAGTAGTAACCCTCACCACGGGTGGCTTCTCGGTAGCGGGCACCGGAGCAGGTGCTGATGACGGCACAGGAGCAGACACCGCCTCGCTCACTGGGGCAAGAGCGTCAGCACTTGGCACCGCCGTTGCCGCGCCCACGTTGCTAGCGGTCGGGACATTCGGAGTCGGTGACCCGCTTAACGCCGCAGCCTTCTGCTGCTCGGTAGCCCCGGCATAAACCACCACATCAGTGGTGGGGATGGCCGATGTGGTCGGATTGCCCGATGTGGTCGGACTGGCTGTGTCCTGGTCGGACAACGGCAATGAAGCACGGCTGCATAAAAATAATCACCAATGTCAAAACAAGATCCAGCGACGGATGTTAGGGGACAAATCGGCACTTGCAGTTTATTAATTTAAACTTGCGCCCGAAGTGTTGTCTCGGAAGTTGGGAAATCCCTTGAACTATCGATTCTGACAGGCGCTAGTCTGCACAAACGTCCTTTCGCCCGAGGAGGACCCACAAACACTCCATGGCGCCGCGTTGCACCAACTAACAACTTTTCGCAAAAAAAACACTTGATGGGCCTACAAGTCCCTAGACTCAGGCTAGTTCTGCGGACGCCAATATGATGGTTGGGCCGATTTGAAGCATTTTTGATACTGGAGTTTATTTTATTCAAAGAAACTGCAGTCTAGGGGCTGCACTCGGCAAGTGCACCTGAGCGGTGCACTGACCGGGAAAAATTCATCAAGATTAAAACTTCGGAGCCTTTTCCGACTGCTCAACTTCATCTGCGCGCCAAAAAGTGCTCGGGGGCTGCTGTCGGGAATATGATCCCGGGCTACCACCCGAGTGATTTTAAGTCGACCAGTCAATGGTCAGAGCCCGTCATGAGGACAGTGATTGGGATCTGAAGGCGTCCGAGTCCAGCACTCAGGAAAGAAGCCCTTCCGACCACATGTATTCAGACGATCACCATTAAGATCCAGGTCGTCATTAATCTCCATAAACCTACAGTTATTAGCGCGGTTATCCTTTGAGTTATTACCCATGATCCGATCGTTTATGTCATTAATAGGTCATTAGTGGGGATTTATTCATCATTTGTAACCCTCAATCTCTCCCATATAAAGGGATCGGCGGGAGCCTAAAAAGAGATGGGCGAAATCAGACTCACACAATCTAAAGCTCTCATACGCTAAAGGCTATTCACGCCCGAAGCTCATATCACACACAGGAGTAGGGTTATTATCCTCCGGGAGACCCGAACCTATCTAAAAATCTCTTTTCTCTGTCTCTGTGATTGAGATAACCATTAGATCATAGCACCGCACTACCCTTAGCCCAATCAAAAACCTCTCTACGGGCACCCCTATAGGGCACTATTGTCTTACACAACGACACGGCCATTTGCATATGAACCTATCGGGTCACATGCTTAAGGGGATGGGATTCAAAACTTGTAAGAATTGACTCTTGTGCAAGTAGGAGATTGATGAAAATATGCCCAAGAGAATTCTGGGGGAACTAGAAGTTCTGGCCTAAGGCCGAAAGTTTCGGGTTCTAGAGCCACGGGATGTTCTGGTTAGACCGGAAGTTTTGGGCCTGTCCCAGTTTTGGTTTCTAGAGGAACCGGAAGTTCCGGTTGGACTGGAAGTTCCGGGCCTGTCTGAAAAGTGTATTCTGGATGAACCGAAAGTTCTGGGTGTGACCCGGAAGTTCTGGGTCAAAATAAATTTGATACAGAATATTATTTTCGGAAGTTCCGGTTGGACCGGAAGTTCTGGGTCTAGAAGTTTCGGTTAGACTGGAAGTTTCGTACAGAAATAAATTCGTACCAAAGGTTATTTTCGGAAGTTTCGGGCCTAGACTAGAACTTCCAGGCCAGACGAACAGATTTGATCTGTTGGATTTTAATACTGATTAAAGGCCCATGAGAGAGCACTATATAAGGAGAGGAGAGGCTAGGACCTAAGGGCTGCTGCTGGTTGTTGCTTCGATCTAACCCTAGCCGCCACCTGTCCTGGCTACACCGGTTGTGGCCGACTCTCCCCTAACTTCCCGTGTGGTACTAGCATACCGGCGTGAGGTGATCTCGTCCATATACGTGTGGATACCGTAGAGATGCTACTGCTACTGTGGTGCTGGTCTTCTCTTGTGGAGATCACCGAACTACGTCGTCTTCATCGCCGATGAACGGACGGAGCTGAGCGGAGCCGATCGAGGACGCGCTTCATCAACTCTACTTCCGCTGCCCTAGCGCGTCTCGTGGCTAGAGGTATTGATCTATAATCCCATTACACGTATGGTTCCTAGGCGAACGGGATAAAATTTTTGAATTTACTACTAGCGTAGTCTCTCCATAACCCAACAGTAGCATCACCTATGTATGAGAATGGTTGGATCATAGAGACGGAAAGTAACTTAGAGTACGAAACGAGGAAGAGGAAAGCTAATGAGCGAGCAAGGAGTGTAAGATTTGATAAAGAGAAAAGGCAACAGCGGGCATACCATAGGCTGCGAGAGCTTAGGTACAGAGAGGAAAGAAAACAGGCCAGACGCGCTAGGGAAGAAAGACAACGGAGAAATCAGTAGGACCTTCCCGTCCGTACTACTAGTATGCCATTTGTAATCTGTTGAATTAGTTATTACACCTAGTTTCTATTGGATTGCTTTCGAACAGCTTCGGGTATTGTGCTATATGCATTGGAACCTTTTTATCTGCATGCTATTCACTATCTATTCACAATTTAAATATCTTGCACTTACACTTCAATACCACATTTTACGAGCTTATTTGCAGATGTGTGATTTCCTGCGAAATAGATATTACAATCTTGTTTCAAAATAGAGAACGAGAAAGTTCCACATAATATTCTACAATATTACGGATATATAACATATTAATAAAAAATAGGGTTTTTAACATTGAATTTGTTAATTTTTTTAATATTGAATTTGTAAAAAATATAGGCGTCAGTCAGCATTTGATCTGGCCTAGATCGGCAGATCGGCCTACATCGGTATATGGTCTGCCGATTTAGACCGAATCGGTCTAGATCGGCAGATCAAACACCGATAGAACTGGATCCCTAGCCGATCTAGCGGATCGGGCCATCTAGAGCCGATCGGTCTAGATCGGCACACCAAGTACCGACAGAAGGTCATTTTTGCAAATTTTGAAATTCGCGTACCAAAATTGATTTTTTTTAAAATGTATTATTTAAAAAAACACGAAATTCTGATTGGTTCGCGCTGTAGATGGGCTTCATTTAATGGGCCTGTAAATCATGGTCCGAAGGCCCACATAGCGAGCCCAGCCCAACGCCGCCACGGCAAGACACGGCCTAAGCCTCAACCCCACCTATAAAAGGCGGTACCATCCCAAACCCTCGCGAACCCTAACACCTCACGCTCGCACACAACGAACCCTCTCCGCCCGCCGCCGCTGCCGCGGGAAGCAAGCAGGAGGAGGAAGAGGAGCCAGGATGCCGGCCGGCCACGGGCTGCGGTCGCGGACGCGCGATCTGTTCGCTCGCCCGTTCAGGAAGAAGGGTTACATCCCGCTCACCACCTACCTCCGCACCTACAAGGTAGGCGACTACGTCGACGTTAAGGTGAACGGCGCCGTGCACAATGGCATGCCGCACAAGTTCTACCACGGCCGCACCGGGCGTGTCTGGAACGTCACCAAGCGCGCCATTGGCGTCGAGATCAACAAGCAGGTATAAACCCCCAGAGTCCTTAATACCTCACCGGCGGCGCTTTATTGCCTTGTGTAGTGAGCGCTCGCCGCCGTCGTTGAATGGGTTGCTCGCCGGTACCTTTTTTGTGGTGCTGATGGATCTATGTTGGTGCCGCTCTGATGGTTGGAAGGGCCTAATTTAGAAGGATGATGATGAGGAGGCTGTGCTGATGTGTAGCGTCTAGGTTTGCTGGTTATATGCACAGTAGTATTTGTACGAATTTAGTTTATGCTGAAGTATTTGGCTTATATTTGCTCTCTACATTTACAGATTCTGTGTGTAACTGTTTACTAGAGGAATTTGGGATTTTATGGTTGTAGGTGGACGGGTGCTTCTTGTGGTGTAGATAGATTGAACAAATGTGCAGTTGACATAATTTCAGTGTTCTTGTTGGGATTAGATGGTTATTTGATACTTTAGAGTTATACTTATAACCTATGGATCGAGTTAGCTTTCTGCTATTCTTGCTGTGCTGTTAAAATATATTAGTTGCTTAGATTAAGTCAGGCAAGCTAATTTGTGCACTTTAGAGTATGCATGCGTTATGTCCATTTTAAGGGTGTTTTGTTTTTTGTTTATTGACAATGTGTCGTGAGAGTTATACCATGTCCTCTTCTTTTGCAATGGTTTTTTAAATGAAGTCTAGCCTTACAAAACTTTTCTTAAATGTTGTTGTTACCAAATAACATCCTACAGACCAATAGGAAGGATATTTAGTTCCTTCTGTGAAATAATTAAATCATCTGTTGTACAAGTGGACATGATGTTTAGTGGCTCAAGTTCATAATTGCATTTTGACATTTTGATTCACCCAAGTAGGATAGTGATGAGAGGCCAATCCAGGTATGAACCAAGTGTATGGTTATAGGATATGGGGCTAGCCATAACCATTTGGATGTTCTGATGTAGTAATTAGAGCAGAAGTGCATGTACTTCTGATTTGTCCATTTGCCTACAATGTGTTATGTGCTGTTATGTGATCCATTCCTTACCATACTAACACCGGATGACAGGTGTTTTGTGTACATAGATTGGACAGATATATGTAGTAGACATACATGATATGCAGTCATGAATATTTATTTAGTGTTCAGGGTTATTTATTTTTTAAACACCATATCTGTTTTACTGATAATTTCTTGTCAGGTCGGGAACCGCATCATCAGGAAAAGGATCCATGTCCGCGTGGAGCATGTTCAACCATCCAGGTGCACTGAGGAGTTCCGTCTGAGGAAAATCAAGAATGACCAGCTCAAGGCAGATGCCAAGGCTCGTGGCGAGGTCATCAGCACGAAGAGGCAGCCTGAGGGCCCTAATCCTGGCTTCATGGTTGAGGGTGCTACACTAGAGACTGTCACTCCCATTCCGTATGATGTTGTCAATGATCTCAAGGGTGGTTACTAGGATGTTTGATCTATCTACTTGCATTACCAATTCTGTATCCTTGTCACTCTAATGAGTAGAAACTTGCTCGCTCTGAGCAAATGGACCTTTGCTCTGTGTTCCTGTCAAAAATTTACTTGTGAGGGTCACTATGCCGAGTTTTGCAGAATACTTTGTACTGTGCTATTTGCTTTTGAGAATGAAGATATGCCTTGAACTTCTCACTGTGCCTGATTGATTTTTGTATCCCCTAAACTCAAATATGTTTACTCTACATGAAGTAACGATGTAATAAGTCATCTTATCTCTCACTGTGGAGAAGTTCTATGTGATTGTTAGGATCTGGGACTGTGTACGTGTTTCCTGTGATTTTGTTTCACAATTTATTATCAACAGCTATAAAATTAATATGAAATGAAAGTGTTTTTATAAATGAATTCAACAATATCACAGGTATAACAAAAAAATGCATGCTTTTACTTAATTATTAATCAAAAATGAGAAAGATAACCTTTTCAAACATGTCCCCATTATATTTTTGGAGTAACATTTAGAGAGTTACACATGGTAGGTTGAAGATTTGCAGTCCTTTCAGCTTCCACTCTAGCCTGTTGATCATCGGTGTACTTGACTAATCTTCTCCAAGTTGAATGGTACTTTGGTTTTTGGTTGTAGTACTTGTGGATGTTTGATGATCTTTATAAATCCTTTTGGAAGTCCATGATCTTTAGAAATTAGGACGATTTTAAAGGAGAGAGGCACCAATGCGGAGTGACAACACCACAGATATGTAAATATGAGTAATGATAGATGTAAGTTAAATAATGGTTGATCTAATTACGAGTGAATAGTTGTAATTTATTATGTGTATCTCATTTCTAATCAGATGTAAGTCTGAGCAATGGTGGATGTAGTTGCGAGAAATATCGGACGTAATTATAGGTGATATCGGACGTAATTCATAGCAACAGATCTAAATAATTACCAATAGATTTTTCAAGTAATTTGTTCCACTCAGCCATGTGGATGCAGCATATTTATCTTGATTTTCTGCCCATAAGCAGCCTTGCGTCTCAAAAAAGTCACCACCTCAAAGTAGAAGAGTATCAAATTACTGCTAGATAAAACAGGGCTTCTTATTCTTTGACTTTTAAAAACGAGGGAAGCACGGCTCTTTATTCTTTAACTTTTAAAATAATAGAGGGTAATAATTATACTAGGACTCTTTTTATGTAAGTTAAGAGATATAATTAATTTTAGTCATTGGTTAAAAAAATTGTGAATTATATAAAACATTAATTTTTTTAATTGTAACTGTTAGATCTATAAAAACAAACAGTTCTTATTAATTTAATGTAGCTTAAATTTTGCCTCATAATAGCATGCAGAGATTAAGATAAATAAATAAGGACATGCACGTGTTGTTCAACTACAGGGTGCAATTCAATTACCTTGTTAATATAGGTAGAAATGGCAAATACTCTTTTGTCAGGTAGCTCAACTACATGTTACGTTAATGCCTTTAATTACCTTGTTACTATAGCTACATGTTTTCCACTCTTGCTACTATAGATGCATGTCGGCGATAATTCGTTAGTGTCAATTATAAAATCTATTTTTGAGTAAAAACGTGGGTATAACAACATGACGAGTGTATCAACTTCTTTATTAGAAAATAAATTTTCTTTATTTACGAATAGAAAATAATCAGATCTAGGAAAATGAGGGGGAAATTAGGTCATTAATTAATTTGCCAAACTGCTTTTCCTGCGAACCTTCTAGACTTAAGATTCCCGGTCTTAACAGTGGGCTACTGTCCTACCCTATCCTAATCCACGAGGTCTTGATCGGCTCGGATTCAACTGCAGTGCCAAACGGACGGCCCAGATGTCTCCAGCGCACACGAACGGTGGGGCCGTGCATCCCTTCCCTCAAAAAGTTTCCACCTGTTTCCACCCACAGATGCAGAGAACTGGAGGACCGCCTTCCGTAAATCTACACTGCTTCCTTCCAAATCCGCGCAAACTATCTGACAAATTCTCCAAATTTCGGGAGTTTTGATAGCCGTTCCCCTTTTGTCACGGTTTTTATCCGGCTATTTCGCTCCAAATTTTGTTCTTTTCGCGTCGAAAGCTCTAGATTTTTCGGGCTGGCGAATCCGGCGCGTCCATGGACCTGCCCGCGAGCTCTGTGTCCCATGGCGAGGCCCAGTGCCGGCTCGGGGCGCGAGGCCTCGTGGACCGCGAGGAGCTAGCGCGCGCCATCGCGCAGTCGCTGTACTCGCTCGGGTACCGGAAGGCGGCCGCGGCGCTCGAGGCGGAGTCGGGCGTGCCGCTGTACCCGCCCAAGCACGACGTCCTCCTGTTCGACGTAATGTCTGGCCGGTGGGACGCGTGCGCGGCGACGATTCGCTCCATGGCGGGTATCGGGGACAGGGGCCGTGCGCCCGCGGAGTTCTTGGTGTGGAGAGGGCACTTCTTGGAGCTTCTGGGGATCGGCGATGCTGGATTGCCAAAGGCGAGGGAGGTGCTCTGGCGCCGGATTGCCCCTCTCGGCATTGATCGGGGGTACGTGCACTGGCTGGCACGCGCAATGATCTCGTGCGAGGGGGCCGTCGCGCCGGATGCTGTGGTTGGTTGGAGGATTGGGCTTTTCTTGGATCTGGTTGGTGCTCTGCCGCCATGGTTCCATGTGCCAAGCGGTCGACTTGAGCTTCTGGTGGAGAATGCGGTTATCCAGCAGGTTTCCTCTTGTGTATATCACAATTTGCCGGATGAGGTCACTCTGTTTGAGGATCATTTGTGCCGTGAAGAGCAGATACCTTCAAAGTGTTCCCAGGTGCGAGTTTCAAAACTTTTAGTTTGTATTGTGGGTTTTACACAAATACCCTAGTTATAAGGTTTATATGAATGTGAAATCAAAGCAGTTTCAGAAACTAGAGCTGTCAATGTACACTTTTGGATAGTGGAAATTGTGCTGACTAGTTTTCAGAACGTAATTCTGTATGGCTATCTATCTCAGTGACTTGAATATCTTCTGTAATTTTCTTCAATATATATGCAGCTTTGCTCCTCTCTATGCCAACGTTTGCAAGCATAACATTGTCATACTACTGGGAGACGTTGATCTTCAAAAAGTTCTGCATATTCTATTGACTAATGACGAATGGATTTGGATCACTTAAGAATCTTTGCACTTGAAATCTGGGTTTGTTTTGAAAAATACAAATACTGAGAATAGCATAGTGCAAACTTTTGCTTTTCTACTTTGCTTTCAAACTGTGTTTCATCTGCGTGTGTCAGACTGCCCCTGGCCACAATTTTAGTCAAGGTGAATATTTCTGCCAGAGGTTTTCTGTGGACTCTGATTTTTCAACTATTGCTATATCCTGAATGAACTGAGGATGGTTTGAGGATCTTCAAAACTAATGTACATGATGTTTTTAGATTCTTTTTAGTCAAAATGTATTCTGGTACACTCATTTATGTATTCTTTCAGGGATTTATAGCACTAGACAAGTTTCATGCTTGGGGGCAGGGACTATATTGCGAAGATAGATATTTGACACGTCCATGCATGTTTGCAGATATTATGTGGTCATAAAAGTGAAGTTTGGTTTGTAAGGTTCTCAAATGATGGAAACTACCTGGCATCATCTTCAAGTGATTCCACAGCCATCATATGGAAGGTATGTTTTTTGCACACCAAAGCAGATATGCAAAAAGTTATGTGCTGGTGTTGTTTGAGCGATACTACAACTTTGTCTTGTTAATTCCGGTGGTTTATAGACCAGTTGTTAATATATAGAACATCTTGCAATTTTACACACTTCTGGACCACAACCTTGACTAACTCCACAGAAAGCATAAAGTGAACTCCACAATTCCACATAATACCCATTTTTCTTATTTGGTATAACTCACATAGAGAGGTTTTGGAGGTTGAAACTAACCTGATTAAGGGATATGTAGCATCCCCGCCTTGCCTTGGCCCTTGTGCTAAAGTCCGATTTAGCTTCCAAATTCCTGTTGACCTCTAATGCGCAAAACTATTTATATTGCCTGCTAATCTGACACAATTATATATCTTTTGAGTAGTCTGTTCATAACATAACACTTTGATTGCCTTCTAACAACAGCAATAAAGATTTTCAATCCCAAACAAGTTGGGATAAGCTAGAGTTGAAACCCACCAGGAGCCATTAATCAAGATTTAGGCACATGAATTGCTTCTCTTCATGCACTCCTATTCAAGGCTAAATCTTTGAGAATATTCTATCATTTTAAGTCTCTTTTTATTGTCTCCTCCCAAGTCAATTTTGGTCTTCCTCTGCCTCTCCTCACAGTATTGTCGCGCCTCAGGATTTCACTATGCACCGGTTCTTTTGGAGTTCTCTATTAGACATGTCCAAACTATCTCAACCGGTGTTGGACAAGCTTTTTCTTCAATTGGTGCTGTACCTAGCCTATCATGTATATCGTCGTTTTGGACTCGATCCATTCTTGTGCGCCCACAAATTCAACGCAACATACACATTTCTGCAACACTTAACTGTTGAACATGTCGTCTTTTTCTAGGCCAACATTATGCACCATACTACATTGCAGGTCTAATCGCCGTTCTATAGAACTTGTCTTTTAGCTTCTGTGGTACTCTCTTATCACAGAGAATGCCAGATGCGTGTCGCCACTTCATCCACCCGATTTTGATTCTATGGCTAACATTTTCATCAATATCCCTATCTTTTTGAATCATTGATCCCAAATATCGAAAGGTAACCTATGCATATTGTTAATCAAATGATTATCTTATGCAATTACCATAGTACCTTTTCTGATTATTAACTGTTAGCTTCTCTTCCAATTTTAATGCAATGGTATGAAGATGGAAATATTAAACTGAATCTGAGCTTGGGAAGACCATGCTTCTCATGTGAGATCTTGGTTTTGTTTCTAGTTTGCTAGTATGCTCCATTTAAAAAAATCTTTCTTGGTAAATGGGAGTAACGTACTTTAAATTGCATTTCCCACTACTTTGCTAGTGTCCACTTAAGTTCATGCAGAATTTATCAACAAGACTAATGAAAGATCATTGTCATGGATGTTGGGCTAGGGTTTTGGGAGTGTCATGGATGTTGGGCTAGGGTTTTGGGCCAGGGCCTAGCCCAGCCGAGGAACTGTAGCGCGGATTAGGGTAAGAGTTATATTTAGGAATAATATCTCTAAGATTAGATCTTCAAGAGTCCTGTTTAGATTATATTGTTATCTTTAGAGATTATATCAAGAAGAGTTCTAGTAGGATTAGTTTATGTCAAGAAGAGTCCTAGTATGATTAGCTATACAGATGTAATATAAATATGTCTTCAGGCTGAACATAATAAAACATCCAAGATTAGATTAAAATAGGTCGGCGCGGAGACCACCGCGCCGACGAGGCTAGGGGCCAATTCCGGCCCTGTCTTCTAGGAAATATCGCTGCACGTGACAATCATATTGTTATGGGCATTGATTCATGGATAGGGTAAGGATTCAAATACCAGGAATCCATGATAAATGTGAGATCGCTCTCATTGACGCTAGGCTTGTCCTGAATATTAGGAAATTATGATCAACCTAAACCTAACTTTATATTGCTCAAGGCAGATGCGTCGCAGCCGTCAGGCGAGGGAAGGCGTGTTTGCCAGTGAATTGGGCTTGTGGCACGCATAAGTTTTTGCCCATGATTGCAAAACCCTACTTTTCTCTTCTGTCAGTCGCTGCTCCCTCCACCAACACCATTCCCATTTGCCACTGCCATTTCCTTTGTAGTCCTTCCCTTGGTCGGCTCGGCGGCGACACCTTTCCCTTGCCTGACGCGGAGGTGTCCTTCCCTTGCCCAGCGTGGCGGTGCCCTTCCCTTGCCTGGTGCAACGGCTATGCCATTCTCTTGCCCGAGGCGGCGGAGGCGCGATTCTCTCACCCTACACAGCGGCGGCATCATTCACTCGCCCCCTCGCTCTGCTCTGTGTATAACTAGTAAACCAGTGATATCTCCTTTACATAGTTGATGTGCTCGGTTAGTAGTTAGTGTGCTCGGTGAGTTGATCTACTGGGCGCAGGCAAGGACTGTTGGTTATTGCTATTTTCTTATCTTTGTCGATGTGTTTTAAAACTGTGATATTATTTGTTAATGTGTTCTAAAACTATGGTGTTATTTGTTAACTTGTTATGCTATTCGAACTATTGCTATGGTGTATGGACTTATTTAACTATTTATATTTGATGTGGTTTTGAATTTAAATTCCCATTGTTCCAAAAATTATTGTGCCATTTACATTTATGTGAAGTGAGTATGGTGTTGCCTCGCCGCACACCATACTCAACCAAAATGTGTGAAGGTGGTTAGGCGCCTCGCTTTACCACCATAATAATTATGTTGTTTATACATAGTACGGTGTTCTTAAGGCGTCGCCTAGGCATCTAGACAAGATGCGAGGCTAGGTGTTGGCGTCGCCTTGGTGCAAGCTCGTATGGCGTCTGCCTCAAGCGTCGGGCATCCGCCTAGGCGCGATATGGCGTCGCCCTAACGCATGGCACCCAGCTTCCTAGGTCGTGTGCCATACGGGTCGCAAAGGTGGCTAGGCTAGGGCTAGTGCGCGCGAAACAGCCAAATAGCGCGGGAACTCTAGCGTGTGCGG
>KE372859.1:117875-138042 GCA_000418225.1 Zizania latifolia | reverse complement strand
GGTGGATTTGCACGGCGGCGGGCGGCCTCTTCGGAGGTGGCGAGCGCGGCGGATCAAGTCTTCTTCGGTAGGCGGCGGTGGAGTTGAGCGGAGAGTCAAAAACATGGCGGAGGCAGGTGGTGGCTAAGATCTAGTAGGCGGCGGCAGAAGTCCGGCAGGAGGCGGCAGAGGTGAGCGACAAAACCGCAGGAGGAGCTTTAGCGAGGTTGAGTGGTCTTTCTTACTGCTGTCCTCCAGTCTACCAACTATGAAGCAGCTTTGACCGAGCATGTGCTATCGCTACTCATTTGAAGGAGCTCACTTCTAGTCATAGGTATTTTGTTCTTTGTTGAGTAGTTGGCTAATAGTAGTTGGATACTTGGATTAGTAGCTGGTTTAGTTAACAATAGTTGGCTAGTTGCATGGGACAAGACAAGAGAAGGGAATATTAGATGAGAAGAGGAGAGGACAGAGTCAGATCATGGCAGCACCAAGGTAAGTATATATGCTACACTGCTAGTTTGCTACTAAAATCTAGAGCAATTATATGTTAGGATGTGTGTATGGCTGTCATGGGTTGAACCCATGACGAGATAAACACCGTCGAGAGGATAGCCTGTCACGGCCAGGAAGTGGCCGCAGATTGTATTGGTGCTGCACATGCAACCAAAGCCGCGGATGCCTTGGTGGCTGCGACACGGCGGAGGGAAGAAGGGCGCAGGAGAGAGGGCGCCGGGGGTAAGGGAGAAGAAAGCACGTGACTGCGTCACAACAATATCACTGACTTAACCTGCATATAGTTAAATAACATATTATCCATACTTATCATGCATATAGTTTAACATAATTCGTTTAACATAATTCTAACAGAAACCGTGCCAGCACTTGGCGATGGCACAGGCATGGCACATGCCTTTCACCACTGTAAGATAGCTTTATTAATCGATGCTGTTCGGAGGCAAATAGCGCTACATATATATAGTGCTTATGCGTGAGATAAAAGAGACAGGCTCATGCATGCAAGGCAAGAGCAGAGACGGCGCATGCATGCAAGGCAAAAGCATGTATACAGGGCAAGAGTGCTATACAAGGCAAGCCTATGTGAGGGAAAAGATCTGATTGGCAGCCAAGATCTCTTCTTAACATCCACGACTCTGTGTATCTCTCTCATTCTCTCTATCTTTTCTTTCCTTTTGTCTCACTTTTCTCCACCTTCCACGCCTCTCTCTCAATGCATCTCTCCCTATCTATTCCCCTCTCGTTCTCTCTCACAGCACTTGCGGCAGTCTCTTCCCCTTTCATTCTCTCTCACAGCACTTGTGGCAGTGGCTCTGGCAGCGCGAGGCTGGCGCAGATTAGGCGGCGGTGGCGGCAGCACGGTCCCAACGCGGCGGCTGCGGCTTGGATCCGGCGGTGGGGGCACGGATCCAGGCGACGGGGGTGTGGATCCAGGCAGCGGGGGCGCAGATCCGGCGGCGGGGACGCAGAAAACAGGCTTTCCACTCCATCGCCGCCACCGTTTGCCATCCATGTGAAGCAATATGGCGTCCGCGCGACGCCAAACACTATTAGGCGGACGCCATTCTCGCTGAGGCGGATGCCACACTCACTTGTGGCGAGTCGTCGGCCGTGGCGTCCACCGGCGACCGCCCGGACACCTAATCGTCGAGCGACGATTAGGTGGCGCCTTAACAACTATGGAAGCCAATTCCCCTAGGGGATTAATTCTGAATGGTGGGCCGAAACACCTGGAATAATGTCCATAACACATCGCCTCGCCGCTCGCCTAAATTGCCTAGGTGGTTGGGAGGCGGTAGGTCGTCACGCCTCGCCTTACCGCCTTAAGAACATTGGTACTGCTACCATAACATGTATGAACTGGGCTCCATTTATACAAAGAGACGTTTGGGCTGAATTTGTTTGTACATCTTGAGTCAACAAATTGATGATACTGTACAGTTCTCTTCTACACATTCTAAGATGTGCTACAAACCTAGAGATGATGTGATTTTCCTTTCCATCTTTTGTTAATCAATGAAGCCTCATATTCTAAACTAGATGGAGATGAAATATAAATGTTTGCATGGGAAAATCCATTTGTACATGAAGTCACTTCTGAGGTAAGGTTTTGAGAGTACACAACCTCTATTTACTGCTCTTCTAAAGTAATCAAGGATGACAGATAATATGCATTCTTTAATTACCCTTTTGCTAAAAGCATATGTTTTCAAATTCTTTTTT
This sequence comes from Zizania latifolia, assembly GCA_000418225.1. NCBI lineage: Eukaryota > Viridiplantae > Streptophyta > Magnoliopsida > Poales > Poaceae > Zizania > Zizania latifolia. The sequence goes on along the minus strand of KE372859.1, from coordinate 135,822 downwards.
GTTGCTGTTGCTTGTGGCAACCAAAATTTGATGTTTCATACTCATCTCTTTCCTTGTATTACATCTCCAGTTCTTGTTATGCCTAACATCCAAAGATGATTTTAGGTGGAAGAGGACGATACAATAACCAAGAAGCACTGCCTTGAGGGTCACAAAAAACCAATTTCCTTTGTTGCCTGGAGCCCAAACGACAGAATGCTGCTCACTTGTGGTAATGGGGAATCATTAAAACTGTGGAATGTTGCAACTGGTGAATGCAATCTTAAATTTAGCAGCTCAGTGGACCATATCATCAGTTCATGTGCATGGTTTCCTAATTCAGAGAAAATAGTATGTGCCAGCTTTGAACCTGAAAGCACTCCAAATAGGATCTTCACTTGTGACCTAGAAGGTCAAGAACTGGAAGCATGGGTTGGAGATAGAATACCTAAAGTCAGTGATATTGCTGTGACTCCTGATAGCAAACATCTTATCTGTGTATGTTCCAATGAAATTTGGATTCGAGAACTCCCAAAGGGGCGGGAATGGAGAATACGTGAGCATGAGATGATTTCATCACTCTCTCTCAGGTGATGGACATTCACTTATTGTCAACCTTAACAGCCAGGAAATTCATTTGTGGAAAATCAGTGAAAGTTCTGTTGTGCCGGATAAATTCAAGGGACACAAGCAAGGAAAGTTTGTGATTAGAGCTTGCTTTGGTGGATCGAACTCTTTGTTCATTGCTAGTGGCAGTGAGGATTCCCAGGTATGACTTTTTTTATGGAATTTAATCTTGCATTTGACAAAAATCATAGCAACATCCTTGTCTGCCGTTCGCTGCTTCTTTCCTAAACCCTATGATCATATATGCATATGCAATATAACCAACCACTGGAGCATGAGCCTATAATTGGGAATTATGGGTAATATATATTAGCATAGAGCAGTGGGGTGGCACAGCAGGCTCAGTAATTAGCCATGCAAATTGATATTGGTACTAGAGCAAGTTGCCTGTTCTGTGAGGAAACGTTGTAAGCATTGCAGGCTCACTAACGATGTACATGCAAACTCTTTAACATGGCACTAAGCTTTACATTGGATTCTATTAGCTGAAATATCAATAATGTTGCAGGTTCTACTGGCTATTAAGCTGATTGCATGGCTTTTGTTTGCATTCTTAATTTTGCTGGAAATATATTTGCATTTGTTAATTCAATAGTGTGGTTGATAGTTGATATGAACTAGCGGAAGCACAGAATTTACCAGAGCCAGCCTCATGTTAGATAGCGAAGGGTCTGGCTGCTATAAACAAATCAATTCTGCAAACAATTACACCGATGCTCAGATCTGTCGCCTAACGCTATTTACAGGACTTAGTATAATATTAATACATGGATTGCCGCTCTTGTCAAGCCATTTCAATCTTATTGATGTGTAAAAATGATGGGCAGGTCTACATTTGGAAAAGACACCTGGAGACACCGATAAAGGTCTTGAATGGTCACTCACTTATTGTAAATTGTGTAAGCTGGAATCCTGCTAGACCACATATGTTGGCTTCTGCAAGTAAATGACCGTACAGTTCGGATATGGCTAGCCCACAAATCTGGCATCACACACGGTTGACTGGAAATTTTTGTACGCTTTCCCTGTAAATAGTTGTACATAGAGACTGTAGTGAATTTTTCCCATGTAGCTTTTAGCTACTTAAGAGGTAAACTTTGAACAGCCCTAGAGGCCCAGTGGTAGCATTATACTTCATCTATGCCTGACACCGATTAAAGTTTTGCTCGTCCACTCTGTAAAGAATCACACATCATGATTTTGTATTTTCTCTTTATATTGATATTTCTAGATGACTGGACGCCTCCTGCTTGTATATATGTTGCTTTGGTTGCCAGCTACTGCTTTTTGCAAACTCTGGATTATGCTGTCATCTGTCATTTGTAATCATGGAAGCAATGTCAGCTACAAAGGTGGTGATGAAACAGACGTGGCCGCAACTCCACGTCCCAGATGATTTTTTTTTTAAAAAAAATCAATATTTTTTATCCAAAATTTTAAAAATGTGCCGCGCTTTCAAAAAATAATCAAAAAATGTGTTAGGCGTTCTCAGCCAGCGGTTGTTGGTCAGGTGTTGGTTGTCGGTCAGGTGTTGTCTTTAGGGTTTGGACATTCTCGGTCAAGCGTTCTCGATCAGTGGTCCTCGGTCAGGCGTTGTCGATCAGGGGTCCTCGATCAGCGATTGTTGGTCAGGCATCCTCGGTTAGGTGTTGTCGATCAAGTGTCCTCAGTTAGTCCTCGATCAGCGGTTGTCGATCAGGTGTCCTCAATCAGTGATTGTCAGTCAGGCGTTCTCGGTTAGGCATTCTCGATCAGGCGTTGTCGATCAGACGTTCTCGATCAATGGTCCTCAGGCATCCTCGATCAACAGCTGTCAGTCAGGCATTATCTACCAGGCGTCCTTGATCAGTAGTTGTCGGTCAGTAGTTGTCGGTCAGGCATTGTCTATCATGTGTCCTTGATTAGTGTTTGTCAGTTAAGCGTTCTCGATCAGACGTCCTTGATCAAGCGTTCTCGCTCAGCGATCCTCAATCAGGCATCAGCGGTTCTCGACCAGGCTTCCTCGATTAGGCATCCTCAGTCTGCCAGGGTTCTTGTCCTAGAAAATATGATAATAAACATATCATCATAGCCATTACCATTTTGTAAGAAAAGTTGAGGACATTCTAGAAATATTTACTTCTGTGGACATCTTCAACAGTAGCATGTCAAGGCAGTTTTTTGCAACTTGGAAGTGAAACATAGGTCAATCTTAGAAAATAACTAGATGCTGGGCACACCCATGGCACGCCACATATAAGGTTTGTTACGGCTGTGGCCAATGGCGCGCTTACGGCGATGTTAGTTTCGCGTTCCCCTCCATCCTGAAAAAGCAATCATGTAAGACTAAATAAAATATTTGATTTTAGAATATATATATAATTTTTAACATTAAAGATGGTAGCACCAATGCAAAAAAATCACCGTAACTTAGAGGCTTAGTATGTTGGATGCAGGTTTTCTTTGTATGGGTTTTAATATGAAAGTGTTCCAAATATAAAGAGAGATAGAGTATTTTATTCCTAGTGTGTTCCGGCACATAATTTGCAGAAAATACTGGGGAATGAGCAGGGATGTCTTCCATCTTAGGTTATGATAACAAAGAGAACCAACAGAATTAGCCTCACTCGGCAAAGATGATTCAGCTCTGTCTATGGCTGCTTCACCTTCTTTTTTTGCTGGTCTTGAACTACCCGTTTTATCTGATATTTGATCAATTTCAAGTCCCTTCCCATCGAGCAAATTGATTCCTTCACCCTTTCTACAAACAAAATTGTTCTCAGTGCCCTGGTCATGAACAGAATTCATCTAGCAACAAAATTGTTGCTAGATTAACAGCAGCCACTGATGCCTCACATGAAGTTACTGATTGACCAGTTGCCACCGAAAGAGAGAGGAAATCTGCACAGCCCTTAGTGACTTCAAAATTGGATGTCCATGGATGAGGGGTAAGATCAGAACGAGCAACTACTTCTGAGTGATCTTTTGAACAGATTATTGGCTCTTTGTTCAAGTCAATATAAATCTCAGCAGGTGGCCGCTCCAACAACTGTTTCAAATCATTACCAACAACCTGCTGTTGAACTGTCAGAATATATCTGGTATTGTAGTCATCTAACCTTTTTCTTAATGAACTGTTACAATGGTTTTTTACTGAGTTATCTGTCCTGGAGACAAGAACAAACATGCATGAGCATAAGGTGAAAATATAAGCCCGATTATTCGATTAATGTCCTAGTGAAAGTCAAACAATAAACTCTATATGAACTTTACAAATGAAAATAACACAAAATGCAGAAGGACATTTGCAACAGCCTAGACAACTTTATTTGTTTGGAACAGCTAACCACAAAAGGTAATAAAACTTCACTCACTGTATTATAATCATATATTAGGATTTCATGGCTCCGCCCTCGCTCTCGCTCTCGCTCTCGCCCCCAAGCTTGCTACTCCCCGTCTTCCCGTCGCCGGCCTTCAAGCTCTTATGGATTTCCCTGCCCTAATCTGGTTTGTTCTCTCTTCCTGCTCCTCCCTCCCCCCTCTCTTCTTCCATGGCTGGCCCTTCTCTTGCTCTCCTTGAGCTTGATCAGGACCCCGCCCTCAGGCATTTGGTCAACTCTTGGGATTTTTCAGATGGACAGCTCTTTCAAAAGAGTCCTTTCTTTATTCGGCTCCCCAGTTCATCATCCTTCTTCTTCGCCGGATGGGTCTTTCTTTTTGCTGGCAGTCTTTAGGCATTTTACCTTTCGCCTCTCGGAAGCTCCATGCTTGCCTCGGAGGCGCCTGCTAGTTTTCATGTCCAATTTCAGTGCGACAAGCATTTCCGTTTCTCAGTTGCTTCAAAAGATGTAGGATTTCTCATATGCAAAACCAAGAGGATCATCTCTAGCAGCTTTGAAGTTTATTTCCATCTCTGACGAGATGCTGGTGCTAATTGGCTTTCGGAGAAATCAAAATGGGACCTTGAGGATCGCAACAGTTGGACTCAAGTTCGCAGCCGCAAGCACCCTCGTCGTTCTCGCTACTATAATCACTTACGCCGCTAATTCTCCGCCAGGCATTTCAAGGCCCTCTTGCAAGAGTTCGTCGTCAAGCTCTCCGGCGAGCTCTTTCTTGGTTGGAAGCATCACAGTTCAAATTTCGCAGCCACCAGCCTCAAGGTCTGAGCTCTTCGCTAGCCGCAGAAGGCTCCTATCTCTCCTCGGGAGATACACCAAGTTCGCCAATTCAGCTAATGCTGTTTCAAATCCAGCCTCTAACATCTCCCCTCAATCATGTCTTCTGCTGCTCAGTCGAGGCCTGATGTTGGTAAATCTAACACCATTCCGTTACACGAGATTTTCTGCAGGTTAAAAGAAGATTTGACGTTGCACCACTCTGGGTTGCGCGGTACTCCCGAGCCAAAAGGCACATAGTGCAGCGCGGGAATACTACTTCCACCAGCAAACATTTATTGCCCCCTACAACGCCATCATGCAACCTTTTACAAAAAAAACCCCAGATACTCCACTTGTTTCAACTATGGCCATAGTGCCCCTTCTGCCTTCGCAGACTACACAGAACCAACTGCTCCTAGGTCCCTAAGCAAATTGGCACTTCCCCAAGCGTCTCTCCGCCTGCCTCGAAAGTTTCTTCGTCTTCCTAGGTCATTGTGAGCAGTTCTACTACTCCACCGCACTCTCTGCCGCTGAGCCCCCAAACTGCGATCAACACTCCTCTCTACAGCATGGCCAACTTCCTTGTAAACCCCTTCCCTTTCATCCCCCGTGGAGGCATTCTCGATGATGGGGGCCAGCATCGGCGCCGACAGGGAACTATCACTGTCAATGGCTATCATGTCCATCAGAATGAAGACATGGTCATCGCGGAATGCGATGGTGCTGGTGACTTTGACGAAGTGGAGAAGGTTGAAATGCTTCACCAAATCCACCACCACCTTACGCAAGTTTTCCGCCAGCAGGTCGTAAGGTACCACCTCTACCCCATAGGTATGGGTATCTTCAAGATGGGTGATTTCTTTGAGAGGGATTGGCTTGTGGCCTCTGGCCCCTTCTGGATCAACGAACACTCCATCCGTTTTACTAAGCATGATGAGGCCATAAATCATTGCCACTCCATGGCGGCTCGCATTGGATGGTTGATGTTATTAGCATACCCCCTTGACTTTAAAGAGCTACATTTCATCCAGCAAGTGGTAGCCTCCTTTGGTAAACTTCTCTATTGGCATTCAAAAGATCCTAGCTTTTCGAGGGTTCTCGTCAAAGTCCTGTTCGATGACGCTTCGGAGATCCCCAGGAGCATCACTCTAAAGGTCTACCGAAGTATGGATGGCGAGGGCCGATCGTGGACGTTCCCAGTCTACTTGCTACACTCCGACATGACGATCACATCCTAGGTGATGAGGACCCCCTCCCACCAGACAACGGCAACCTCCACCCCTTTGTGGGTAATGTTTTCCCGAGGGAGGCTGCATGGGTTCAACAGTGGGTGGATGATCAAATGGCAGGCTCCCTCCATCGAGATCAAGACCCAGTTCAGCACGTTCAGGAGCACCAGTGGTAGAATAGCACCCATCTCTAGGGTTGGGACCCCATCAATCTGGGTTAGAATCTCGATCAACAGACCCAGAATCCCAGTGCTGCCAACTCCGCAGTGTCCAACCCGTCGAGCCCCTCATCTGTCCAAGCTATCCAAGTCAGGCCAAATTTCTGGGTGCCGGTTGCCAATGTTGCCACCCCTGTCCAACCAATGCCAATACCTCTCGTTCTTGGACAGCACTTCAACTTGGATGTTGGTCAACAGTTCAATCAACAGCCCATCCCTGACTAGCAAGCAAACCGTGATCAGCAACTTCCCCTGGCTCAGGCTAAAGACCGGGCTCTTGCTCTGATAGAGGCCAACAATGCTGCTGATCCGGCTAATCAGGCGCTAGCCCTAGCTAGAAGAAATCAGGCTAGCCAGGAAATCACTATTATTTATCACAGGAAGCGTCGCCACACTAGCAGCAACTCTGTGACCATCAAGCAAACCAAGACCAGCAAGAGCAACGCACCCCTATCGGTTCTTGGCCTTCGCCAAAGTGCCAGATTACAGAACAAGCTCAAGGGTTTCCAAGCTATTGAAGCTGGCTCCCAACGCAGTGAACCTGATCACGTGCGGCACCTGGACCCCATGCAGAATGAGAGCCAAGATGCCATGCATCGTATCCCCCAGGGTATGCCTTCATGCCCAAGTCTGGCTCTTTTTGCCCCCCTCTCTCAATTCCACAAATTTAGTACACTGCTATACAGTTATGTGGTATTAATACAGACCTGGTGGCCGACGCTAACCTGCTCAGCGAGGATGATCCTGCAACCCAGCTGGTCCCCGTCGACGCCCTAGCATCCAGCAACCAGAATGATGCCTGAACAACTTCAGCACCGTTACAAGCAATGGACCAGCTGTCAAACTCTTAGTTTACCTAGTTCTATTGGCCCACTTTTGTCTTGTGTGGCTATATACATTTATGCTCTATTCAGGACTTGTGGTCTTTCACTTGCTTTGGCAGTTGGTTCGAACTGGCTTTTATTTAACCGTGCTCCTTTTCTCTATTGCTCCTACCTCTATATGATGCTCAGTATTCTTTTTAAGCTGGTCTGTTTCTGCCCTAGCTATGCTAGGCGCTCTGCTGCTCTAAAGTGTTTTTCGTTCTATGGGTCATTTCAAGGATTGGTTAATCTTCAATTTAAACGTTAGAGGGCTAAACTCGGTGGACAAATGTTTGGCGGTTCGTTCGACCCTTAATGAAAGAGATATCTCAGTTTTCTGCCTCAAGAGACCAAGAAAGATAATTTTGATCACTTGTCTATCCGTCGTTTCACCCCCAAGTGTTTTGACCAGTTCGCCTTTTCACCCTCAAGAGGTTCGACTGGCGGTATTTTCATCGATTGGAACAGCTCTCTATTTTCTGGATAAGTCCTCTCTTCGGCCTTTTATCAGCTAACTATTCAATTCACATCCAAGCTCAATGGTCACACCTGGATTCTTACTTCAGTTTATGGCCCTTGTCGTGAGCCAGACCGCTCTCTTTTTGTTCAATGGCTGCTATCCCTTTCTATCCCTCCGTAAGCTAATTGGATCTTAATGGGAGATTTCAACTTTTACAGATTCGTCAATAACAGAAACAAAACAGGAGCAAATCTCAATGATATCAGTACATTCAATAATATCATCAGCGGTTTGGGTCTTCTTGAAATACCCTTACATGGCCGTAGGTACACCTAGAGCAACATGCAATCCAACCCACTCCTAGTTCAGCTTGACTAGTGTTTTACCTTAGCAAATTGGATTTCTACTTACCCTAAGACCAGTTTCACACCGTTCTCCATATTCACCTCGGATCATGTCCCTTGCTTGGCAAGTATTGGTACTTCTATTCCAAAAGCCTCTCTGTTTCGCTTTGAGAACTACTGGATTAATTTGCCTGGGTTTCACAAGCTTGTCTCTTCTTCTTGGAATTATGCCCAGTCCTCTAGTAACTCAGTCCAACGAATCGCTGACAAGTTCAGGAGACTTCACAAATGTCTTCTAGCCTGGAGTCGTAGGGTTGCTCGTATTGACAACTTCCTTAAAGCTTCCATGATTGTCCTGAATGCCATCGATAATTTTGAGGAGGGTCGTGCTCTCTCCGCCCCTGAAATCACTTTTAGACGTATCCTCAAGACTCACATAGGCGCACTTCTTAAGCTCAAACAAATTTTCTGGAAGCAAATATATACCATCCGATGGACGCGTCTTGGTGATGAAAGCACGAAGTTCTTCCATGCAACTGCTACCAATCGCCACCGTCACAACACCATTTCCAGTATTACTCTTGCCGACGGTACAATTGCAACCTCCCCGGAAGACAAAGCTGAAGCTTTCCTAGGAGCCTTCATTGATAGAATGGGTTTCTCAAGCAGGCCACGAATGCACTTCGATCTTCAGCAGATCATCCCAAGACATAATGACCTTGATCACCTTGTTGAGGACTTCACCATTGATGAAATTAATGCTGTTATCAGCTCCTTGCCGTCGGACAAAGCCCCCGGCCCAGACGGTTTCAACGGACGCTTCCTCAAGACCTATTGGCCTATCATCCGGCAAGACTTCTACGACCTCTGCATGGCCTTCTCTCACACCGATCTCAATCTTAGAGCCCTCAATGACTCCTACATTACTTTGGTTCCCAAGGTTGTCAGCCCCTCTAATGTTAACGATTTTCGACACATATCCCTCGTGAACAGTGTTGTTAAGATCATTACCAAGCTCATGTCCAATCGTTTATAACCAGTCATACCGGGTATCATCCACCACAACTAATATAGTTTCATCAAAGGACGATCCATTCAAGACTGTCTTGCCTGGACCTTTGAGTTCACTCATCTTTGCCACCACTCCAGTCAGAGTGCTGTCCTGCTTAAGTTAGACTTTGAGAAAGCCTTTGACACCATTGAGCATTCTACCATCCTGTTGATCCTCTCTCAGCTCAGTTTTCCCCTTAGATGGATCAACTGGGTTCAAACCATCTTTAGCTCCAGTCACTCTTCGATCCTTCTTAATGGAGTGTCAGGCAAAATTTTTTATTACAAGCGTGGTGTCCGTCAAGGTGACCCTCTCTCGCCCCTTCTCTTCATCATTGCCGCCAGGGCTGGCCCTGGGGCAGGTCGGGCAATGCAACCACCCCGGGCCCCTACATTCTAGGGGCCCTGTACAGCAGAGATTGAATAAGTATATATACTTTGCATATTCCAACACAAAGTTTAGGCATTTTGATGGATAAGGCGTTGTGGTTAAAACATGAGGTGCAAGTTTCGATCCCTAGGCCTCTCACCATTTCAGTGTTTTTTCTTTGTTTTTTCATACTACAGCATTAATACGAAATTGTGCCTACATCACTAAAGTCAGCTTGTAAAATGTTTTGTATATATTTTTTTATTCGAAGAGTGCTTTTGCAGAAAGAAGATTTAAAAAAGTTTTTACATCTGGGTTTTAGCTTAACCAGACAGGACATTGCTCAAAATAACTAAATTCGTTGCCTAATCCTGACAGACATCAAGCAAAACATTATTCTATAAATAAATTGGAGATAATTATTCTTCTAAAATTGCATCATAGTGTTTTTTCTTTTTCTTTGCCTGTTTGGTTGTCCAGACTGTAGCATAGTGTTTTTTCTTTGTTTTTGGCCGTTTGAGGTAAGCCATATTAGTATAATGTTTCTAATTTAATCTTTCAATTTAAGACTTATCATATTATTTAGTATATTTATACTGAATTATGGTGCAAATTTAATAAGTATCTACCCAATTAGAAAAATATTTTTACCGAATTACATATAAAAATTTTAGCGTGACATACCCATAGGTAAAATCCTGAGTCATCCACTGCCCTTGTATATATGTATAGTCCATCGTATGTCATCCACTGCCCTTGTATATATGTATAGTCCATCGTATGTCCGTCAGTCCGTATTATACACGAAGACAAATTCCAAACATCAAATGACCAAATCACCAAATGAATAGAAAACAATCTCCTTCAATCACACGATCACGAGACATGACTCACACGAGCGACGACGCAACAAATAATTTCGTATATATGTATAAATTTAAGTACTTGTTATATCAGTATAAGGGCCCCTAAATTTTAGTTTGGCCCGGGCCTCCAAAATCTCAGGACCGCCCCTGATTGCGGCTGACCTCCTTCAATATATCATCAACAGAGCCGGTTCCATGGGTCTCATCTCTCCTCAATGCCATTGCAGAGACAACGACTTCCCCATTATTCAATATACGGATGACACTATCATCTTCATGCGAGCTTCTCAAAAGGATCTTTTTTGTCTCAAAGGTTTAATGGAGGCCTTCTCCCAATCCACGGGGCTGCGAGTCAACTTCAACAAATCCTGCCTCATTCCAATTAATATTGATGACAATGTCGCAGGTTCCCTAGCTGCAACCTTTGGATGCAAAGTGGGCTCTCTCCCTATCCCTTATCTTGGTCTTCCTCTAGGTATCCATCAGCCCAAGTTTGCTGATTTTGCTTCCCTCCTCGCTAAAATTGAACGCCGCCTGTCAGCCACTTCCTTTTGGCCCTCAACGGTAGGAAAACTTCTGCTAGTCAATTCGATGCTTACTTCGCTCCCAACCTACTCCATGTGCATGTTCAATTTACCTGTCAAAGTTATCAACTATATCGATCGCGCGAGGAGGCACTGTCTTTGGCGTGGCCCAGATGCCCACTCCTTTTGCCCACTTGTGGCATGGCATGTCATCTGCAAGCCCAAGCTAAAGGGTGGCCTAGGAATCATTAGCTTAAGGAGCCAGAATATTACCCTTCTTTTAAAGCACCTAGACAAATTCTTCAACAAACATGACACCCCCTAGGTTCAGCTGATTTGGATCTCCTACTACCATCAGGGCTCTATTCCTCACCTTGCCCCCCTTAAAGGTTCTACCTGGTAGTGAAGTATCCTCAAGCTTGCCAGCTCCTTTAGAGCCATTGCCAAGCCAAAAATCGGTAATGGAGCTTGTCTCCCTCTAGTCTGATCTTTGGAATGACCAACTCATGGAGACTACCTTCCTGCACCTGTTCTCCTTTGCCAAGAAGAAAATCTCAGTGCTCCAGTTCTTACAGGATGATAACATCAACTCCTAGTTCCACTTGCCGCTGTCCCAAGAAGCTTATCAGGAATACCAGCAATTCAGAAACATCATCAATGCTATTACCCTGGCCCTTACAGCTAATGACACTTGGTCTTACATCTAGGGCACCTCCATCTTCCACTCGAAGAAATTCTACAACATCCCTTTCAGCGCTTTATCCCCACACTCGATAATCAAATGGCTCTGGCGCTGCAAGTGCTCAAACAAATTGCGTGTCTTCTTCTGGCTTCTACTTCATGACAGACTCAACACCAGGAATCTGCTACGGCTCAAGAATTTTCAACTCAACAGCTACAACTGCGTTCTCTGCGCCCACTCCGTGGAGGAATCAGTATCCCACCTGTTCTTCAGTGCCTCCTGCTGGCATCTTCTTGGGCTCTCTTGGGACTTCAGCCTCTGGCTCCAAGACTTCATTGCCACAGCCCGCTCTGCGTTCTCAAGGCCTTTCTTTATGGAAATTCTCCTGGTCGGAGCATGGTCCCCTCTTGTTCCACCGAAACAAGAAAATCTTCCACAACATTAACCCTTCTGTCAGTGGCTGGAAGGCTATCTTTCACTCGGAGCTCTCTACTCAATGTCATATGTTCCCTGTTGTAATCAAAGACGCCATCTCTATCTGGCTCCAATCCCTCTAACTCCCCCCTGCTGTTTCCCTCCCCCGCTGTATTTCCTTCTGTTGTTTTCAACCTTTATTTTATTAATATAAAGCCTCAGTAGGAGCCTCTCCTACTGGTTTTACTTCAAAAATTCAATTTATTAACACACAGGCCGATACTTTGCTTCTGCTACTGATGTTATTACAATTTATTAACACACAAGAACAATCCATAAAAGATTGTCATTAGCAATACCATTAGTGCATCTCTCTTATGAATCACTGGATAATTATGTATTCTTTTAAATAGCAACACAATCACTGTGTTTTTCTAAAGAGTCTCAGGAAAGAGATTTGCAGATCATCAATTAATGAACACAGCGAATAAATCTAATTTACATGAGTAAACAAAAAATTCCACAATGATGCTACGGATTAGTACCTTCCAGGAAGAACTTTGCAATTTCTGCTCATTTGTTCCCTTACATACAATGAGCACGAGCAATCACACCCTCCTCTTCAACAGTCCAGGCTTCTTTCCTTATTTGTGGATTCAGATGATTATGCCACCTAAATTATATGAGTAGCATCAAAAAATGAATTGACTTGTATGTTATGTAGTACTTTATTATGACAAACTTAAGTAAAGAAATAAAAATATGCAAGAAACCTCACTACAATTTTAGAATCTTGACATGTGATTAGTGATGAAGTAATACTCAAAGTTTAGCCCGATGGATGTACAAAGAAGTGCAATTGATCATTTAAACAGTCTTGTTTTGGGAAGCAACGATATTTTGACTAAAATTTAAAATGTAGATTGTAGAGAACTCTGTTATTTCTGTTTTGGCAAAATTACTAATGTAAAAAATGAAATCCTGCATAAAATTTAGTATGGCACAAGATATTCGCATTCCAAGGACACCAATGGTTTTTTAGGTATACCAGTAGGAGAGGCTCCTACTGAGGTTATATATTAAGGAGAGACTGGAGCCTAGAAGGACACCAACAGTTGATGTTTTATTGTTTTGTTGCGCTCAACAAATTAAGACTATGTCAGAGTCTGTAGGTCCCTTCGCTTGTTAACTCTTGTACCATACTCTCGATCCCACAGGGTAAAGTAAACATATAGTGTCGTTCAGAGAATATTAAACACAAAAAAGTTTCAAAAGGGTAAATTTAAAATCAAACAGAACAAGTGTGTCATGGGTGACTGCCAAGAGATTTGTATAATGAATAGGAGCTGGGTGTCTAGGTTGTATGCTATTGGGGGTCATAGTTATTGGGAAGCCACCAAAATCTCATTACCTGCTAAATGCTTGGGCTACTCCTTACAAAATAAAACCCCAACCCCATAGCTGACAGAAGTTCCATTATTTCTGGGCTTAAAGCCTTAAAATAGATGATAGCCTTAATAGGTTTCATCCAGTTTTAATCAGCCAAACTGAAAGACTCCATGAACAGTTTCCACAATTTATCTCATCAAGGAAAATAAAAAAATTGATATGGCATTTCACTCGTAGTTGTTAATTGTAACCAGTGTTAGAAAAATCGGTGATCGGTAGCTGATCGGCTAACCACTGAGTAAGGATTAATCGGTTAATCGGGAAATAACTGAATTAATCTGTCAATCAAATAATTAAATAATATATTAGAACGCTTCATAGCATATATTTAAAAAATCTCTGCCTATCTTTTTTATATTTTTTTTCTCTTCATCTATCATTTGCCCACCGCCCCACCCGTGCTCTCTTTTTGTCTGCATACTGCCCAACTGCCCTGCTCTCTTTCTCTTTCTCTTTCTCTGCCGCTGCCCATGCTCTCTTTCTTCTCTCTACCGCTGCCCATGCTCATGCCCATGCTATCCTCATTCTCTCTGACTTTGCCTCTTCCTTCTCCCATTTTCTCCACTGAACAGCAGGCTCCGGCGGCAGCTTGGCTGCTCCAACAACGCGAGGATAGCGCAGGTGCACTGCTCGACGCGGATCTGGCGTCGGCCGGGCGGATCCGGCGGCGGCGGCGCGGATCTGGCGCCAGCGGGGCGGATCCGGCGGCGGCAGCGCGGATCTGGTGCTGGCAGGGCGTGGATCAGACGGCAGCGACGCGCGGCGATTAATCGGTGACCAGCCGATTAATCGTCCCTCCGATTAATGGGCCAATTATGCAGTAAATTAACTGCAAAGCTTCCGAGCACCGATTAATCGGCCGATTAATCAGCTAATTGGCCGATTTTTTCATCACTGATTGTAAATGTCATTAGAAAAAATACCGGCATTGTTTACCAATCCGACCATTTAGTAACCTTGCTATAATAGACCATTTTCTTGGTCCGTGCTTTTCTACCATATTGATAATGGCCTCATCTTCCTGGAAAAGAACTCGATGAACATATAGAACATGCAACTTTGGATTTATGGAAGTAAAATGAAAATATTTGACAAACCTCTTGCGTCCAAGGACCTTTTATAAGTTCAGGATTAAGAACTTTTTGCCATCTATGCAGACATTGTACTTCTGTCCTATCAAGGAAAAATTCGGCTGCATACAAATACACACAACACAGTGGTAAGCAAATATTACAAAGATAAGCATTTGACACTAAGTATCTAAATTTCAATGTTATGAATTATTCGTCTTCAAAACGGTCTTCAAATCCTATAGGGGAACAACATAAGTTTTTTCTAGAAAAAGAGTATGGTGAGTAAGGGGAAAGATGGGGTTGTTTATGCTAATAAGCCTCATAACACTTGTTAAACTAAAATACACTAAAAATGTGAAGCCCACCTAGCACATGCCAGAATTACAAGAAAATTTTCTTTGAACTGCAAGTTGCAGGATGTTTCTTTCATATTATCCATAAAAGAAGCAAATTCTTAAAAATAGCACATAGATGAACACACAGAGATCAAACACACCATATATAGCGAGAAATAAATTATCCGGCAGGAAAGAATCCATTCCTTGTCACTCTCTTTCTCATCTTTCACCATGAATACCTGTCACTCTCTTCTGAGGATCCATTCCTTGTACAAGTGACAAGACCTCAATCCATGACCTTGTTAAATTAGGCCTCTCATATGCAACATATTTAGAAACCTCATCATGACTAAGGGCAAATGTGTATCTTCCAATAGTCTGACAATAGCATCATATAAGTTGGTCCATTTGTTTGTCTGAAAATAACAAGGTATAAAGGCCTCCATGACCATATGGAATCACATAATACTATATGAATCACAATATATAGTTGATAAATGCATAACAACAGAAGGCCCAACAAATAAAACTATGATCAGGATCAAAGCTAAATAACAGGAAATCAGAGATCTCTTATCAATATTTCAGAGATCCACTAGCTATGTCAATATATACAGCAGAAACCAGCAAGGGAGTGCCTATTGTCCAACCATTCCCGGCTATCCAAGTAACTTGTCTTTACTTTTTATTTACCTTATGCATAATTTTGAGAGATGCTAGGCTAACTAATGATTGATACCATGCAAATAAAGTCAGGACTGATACCAAGTGAATATTAATATATCAAAAACAGAAGAACAAAAGAGAGATACCCTCATGCAAAATGTACCAACAGTTGTCGTTATTATACTTTAAAATAATAACATTAGTATGCAGTGATTGGGTCAGCATAACTTTTTAAGCCATAGAAAGAACGATTCAAGCATACCTGTAAACAGCCGGCCTCACCAATGCAAGAAAGAAATAGATCTGTCAGGCACCCAAGTGTTGGAGAAAAACAGAAAAATTATAGGATTTGGGACTGAATTTTAGAACTGGTTTTTCATTCCTCTTTTTCTCATTTCAAAACATGGCAGACTTGGGTACATATAGGACTCTTCTTCTTGTAGCTCAAGAAAGAAGCTAACTTGCTGCTCAAGAAGATGATAAAGTGCTGGAGCATATTCTAAAGTAGGAGATGCTTAAGTAGAAGATAC
Source organism: Zizania latifolia (assembly GCA_000418225.1). NCBI lineage: Eukaryota > Viridiplantae > Streptophyta > Magnoliopsida > Poales > Poaceae > Zizania > Zizania latifolia. The sequence continues at coordinate 120,004 of KE372859.1, read as the reverse complement.
TAAAGTGATAAAGTAACATATACAGATGCTGCTGATATATGCTCCAATTACTCCTAATTAAGCATAAGACTTATCCTATTAATCTCCCCCTAAGTCTTGTGTGGCACCTTTTGAAAAATTTGAACCATCTCAATCTTGGTCCGAAGCTCCTAGAACTTGACCCGCCCAAGCGACTTAGTGAGGAAGTCGGCGAGCTGGTCCTGGGTGTTGATGTAGTTAGCCTTGACGCTCCCCTCGTCCAAGTAGCTCCGGATGAAGTGGCACTTGACCCGGATTGCTTGCTGCGCTCATGGAAGACGGGGTTCTTCGTCAAGGCCAAAGCAGACTTACTGTCCACCTTGAGCTCCACTGCTTCAGCATCTCTGTCAAGAAGATCACCAAGCAGCCGAGCCAGCCAGAGAGCTTGAGTCGACGCAGAAGTGGCTGCGATGTACTTTGCCTCGCAACTGGACATAGCCACCACTTGCTATTTGAACGACTGCCAGCTGATCAGACACTTGCCAAGGAAGAACAGTGTCCCGCTGGTGCTCTTGCTTGTGTCGATGTCATCGGCGTGATTGCTCTCGCTGTACCCGATGAAGTGCACCGCACCGGGGCACCTCGGGTAGTGCAAGCCGTAGTTGGAGGTCCCCGCGACATAGCGTAGGATCCTCTTCACGGCCTACTGATGCTCCGTCATCGGTCGTTGCATGAACCGACTGACGTAGCCGACTGCGAACGCCAAGTCCGGCCGTGTGTGGACAAGGTAGCGAAAGCTACCCACAATACGTCGGTATTGCGTCGTGTCCACCTCCTCCGCCATGCTGTCGCGGCTCAGCTTCAGCCTTTCCTCCACGGGAGTGTGGGCTGGGTTGCAGTCGATGAGTCCGCCAAGCTAGACGATGCGCTTGGCGTAGGCGGTCTGGCGAAGAGAGATGCCGGAGCTATCCTGGTGCACCTCTATCCCCAGGTAGAAGGAGAGTAGCCCTAGGTCGCTCATCTGGAAGGCGGCCTTCATCTCAGCCTTGAATGCCTCCACCTCGTCCTCCTTGGTGCCAGTGATCACCAAGTCATCAACGTAGACACCTACCGACAGGGCATTGCCTCCCTTGCCCCGTCGGTAGACAGCAGCCTCGTAAGCGCTCTGCTGGAACCCCATCTGCTTGAGGGTGGAGTCCAGCTTGGCGTTCCAAGCTCGTGGTGCCTGTCGTAAGCCGTAGAGAGCCTTGCGCAGGCGAAGAACCTTGTTCTCCTTGCTGGGGATGATGAATCTCGGCGACGGGTGGACGTAGACCTCCTTCAAGTCGCCATTGAGAAAAGCAAACTTGACGTCCATGTGGTGGACATGCCAGCCCTCCTAGGCTGCCAGCGCGAGGACACGAATGGACTCCATCCGCGCAACGAGCGCGAAGGCGTCATCGAAGTCGACTCCCTCCTGCTGGACGAAACCGCGCGCCACCAGCCGAGCCTTGTGCTTGACCATCGCCACAGCCTCATCCTTCTTGAGCTTGAACACCCACTTAAGGGTGATGGCGCGATGGCCGGCTAGAAGATCAGCCAGCTCCCATGTCCGGTTCCGCTTGACGGCGTCCATCTCCTGCTGCATCGCGGGGCACCAGGCCGCATCTCCCTCCGCCTCAGCGAAAGAGCGTGGCTCGCCGTCGTCTTGTGCCAGGTGTAGCTCCGTCTCAAAGTCATGCTGCGCCAATCCAAGGATGGGCTGCTCGCCGAGGATGTTGTCCATGATGCAGTAGCGCAGAGGCTCATCGTCGTGGTAGGCGTCGACGCGGTCCTCATCATTTGACAGCGGAGTGACGAACTCCACAGCACGCTGCTCGTCACGAACCGAAACTGCGGGTGCTGATCCCGAAGGTGTGGGCGCTGGTGTAGAAGAGCGGGGCGTGGCCGGTGCTGGGGGTGGTGGAGGACTCGCCGGAGCTGATGGCGTGCCAGGTGCCGGAGCAGGCGAGCTCGGTGAAGATGAGCTGCTAGCTCCCCCCGCTCCGTCGAAGTGGACGTAGTCGACGACGAAGTCGCTGATCGTCAAAGTCGAACTGTCATCCTGTTGGTGAAGTTTTTGGTCACACGCGTGGCCTGAGAGATCTGCTTAACTCTAGTGCAGGTCCTAAATTTGCGGTTCGTGGCGTGCC
>KE372859.1:59923-87455 GCA_000418225.1 Zizania latifolia | reverse complement strand
TGCCGCACTGGGTGAGTCAATTGCAGGTTTACCAACGGGACCAAATCAGGAGAAGTAATGGAGTTCGGGGGGACCTGTAAAGGACGTCGAAGGCGACGTAGGCACGGGTGTGGCCGACGTGGCCGAGGTCGTACGGGGTGACGCCGCAGACGTACATGCACACCTTGCCCTCCACGCGCGGCCGGAAGGGCTCCGCCCGCCGTCCCGTCTTCGTCAGCGTATCGAAGAGCCTGAGCTCCAGCGGCGGCGGCCCCTTCCGCGGCTGCTCCTCCCACGGCAGGGACGACGATCGCGGCGGAGCGCGCGGGTGGCGGAGAGGAGAAGAAACGGCTGTTGCGCGTGCGAGGATCTGGCGAGTCCGGCTCATGCATGCGTAGCCGGTAGCCCCCAGAAAGAGAAGATTTTAAAAATCATCTTGTAGCTACTTTATTATACTACTTATCACTAATGCTATCTCTATTATCTCTAAGATCTCAATTAACATGAACGAGAGAATACTTACGTTTAAGAATTACCAAGTCAAACAAAGTAAATCAAAGTCGGAATTCCTTACGGAATTTGAAAATTCAGACATTTTCGAACTTGAATTGCTGCGCCTAACACGAGTAGCATACTGAGAATGGACTATAGGCGTCAGTAAGGAAACCAAATTGAACAACAGAAACCACCTGAGGGAAAAAAAAAAGGCGTAATCTTTCAAATCAGCAGTGTTTCGGCACAAGGAGTCAGGATCAATTTCGATCTCCATCCTTCAGCTCTAAACACTAATGGCAGAACTAAATTGTATTCGTTCCAACATTAGCTCCGTTTAGAACAGAGAGATCCTACCGCCAGAGTTAAAAAAATTGTCGGACAACCACCTTATCAAGAAGAAAAGGAAATACATCGACAACGAACTTGCGCCGCAGAAAAATCCTAATTCATGTGTTTCAGTTTACTTGGATATATCATAGGGGCCGATGATGGATTAGTAATCCATTCCACCCATGCCTCCCATCGCAGGCGCCGCTTTCTCTTCCTTAGGGATCTCTACAATGATGGATTCCGTGGTTGTCATAAGAGATGAAACGCTGCAAGAGAAGGAAAGCAGCAATTCAGCACCAAAAAAACATAATGTGTTGTTCAAATCATACACCAAAACAAGCATAGTTTTGATGTGTCACGCTCATCATACCTATCGCTCATGTCAGATAAATAGTTAAAAGAACTAACGTTAGCATGAAACTATGGAAGGAGAGCTTACCTTGCAGCATCCACCAAGGCAGTTCTGATCACTTTTAGCGGATCAATGATACCAGCCTTCACCATGTCCACGTATTCACCTAGTAAGGGCATTTCACATTTCAAAATCAGCAACATGATTCAAGCGAGTAATTAGGATAGTAGGTAAGAAATGGTTGAGATCCTGCCTTTAGCTGCATCATAGCCGAGATCGGTATTATCCTGTTCCAAAAGCTTACCCACAACCACGGCCCCTTCTACACCTGCATTGGAGGCAATAGTGTGCACCGGTGTCTGCAAAATACTTAGCCATCAGCTTTTGCTCCCAGAGAAAAGAAATCAGGGAAACAAAAAATGTGAAGTTCCCCTCCCAAACCTTCACCGCATTCTGGATGATTTGCACACCAATCTTCTGATCGAAGTTTGCAGTCTGCAATTTATCCAGCTCCTTTGATGCATAAAGAAGTGCAACACCTCCACCTGTAAGATAAATGAAAAGATGTCAACATTCTCAGTCATGATAATGCAAAGATGTGAATTGAATAACAAGCACATTACACAGGAAACATGTGAAGGAAGCATCAATAGAACTGGTACATACCAGGTACAATACCCTCTTCCACAGCAGCTTTAGTGGCATTCAATGCATCTGTTACTCTATCCTTCTTCTCACCAACTTCGGCTTCACTGGCTCCTCCAATCTGTAGGCGAGGTCATGGAGGGTACATGGGTCAAACTAGGCAAATAACTTCAGGCCACCAGACCAAGGAGTGCAGTATTCGCTCTAATTCTCAACATCATTGTGTGCTCAAGTACGAGAACTCTAATCGACTTCACTCACATTCCCAATTAATATAACAACGTCCAATGCTAGGCTACTAGCACAATAAGCATTTTTTATGGTTTATTGAGATAGGGAATTGTAGAACAGAAAATTATGAACCTCACCTTTAGAACAGCAACACCTCCAGAGAGCTTTGCCAATCGCTCCTGTAGCTTTTCCTTGTCGTAATCAGAAGTGCTTTGCTCAATTGCAGATCTAATCTGTAACATGACATAATATGAACTATCACAACCAGAATGTTCAAAGTAATTACCAAGTCAAACAAAGTAAATTAAAGTGGTATGAACCTGCTCTGCTCTCTCTTCAACGGATTTCTTGTCTCCAGCTCCATCAAGAATAACAGTGTCATCCTTAGACACAGTTACCTGCATTGGACATCAATGGAGCTCAATCATTGGAAAAGTCCGCTAAATCTTCCACATCCATATATTGTAAATCCTAAAAGAACTAGCATTACATCATAAATGTTTGGACTTGTACACTTTAAACAAATCACTTTTCAAAGATACCAAAGCTTATTTTTCAGCCTTTTAGTGATCATACCTTCTTGCATGTACCCAACATCTGAGGCTCAAAGTTTTCAAGATTCATTCCTAGCTCTTCCGTTATGACCTGAATCATTAAAGATGTAAGCATCAATGCATAAAATAGTTTAATTTTATACTTGAACATGAACATGGAGAGAGGCAACTTTTAAAACTTACTTCTCCTCCAGTAAGGATAGAAAGGTCTTGTAAGTTTGCTTTCCTGTTCTCCCCAAAACCAGGAGCTTTAACAGCACAGACCTGATCCACATCCCATTATGACAACTATACAAAATCAATCACAAATATGCAAAGTATTTACTAACCTTGATGCCTGCACGAAGCTTGTTAATAATCAGAGTACCCAATGCTTCGCTCTCTACATCTTCTGCAACAATAAGTAGAGGCTTTTGCTTCTGTTCAAGGCAACATGTTGACCAGTTATAGCAACAAAAACAGTAACAAAACTAATAAACAAATATTTCATGGGAGCAAAAAAGTACCTTCAGAGCCAACTCTAGGACTTTAACTACTGCATGCAGGTTTGAAACCTTCTTGTCATGTATCAAGATCAAGGGATCTTCCAATTCCTGTTACATCAACACATAAATGAGATAGTTCTTATGGTAAAAAATTGGACTAATTAGATAAAAAAGTACCAAATCTAACTTACACATTTCTGGGTCTTTGGGTTGGTAATGAAATAAGGAGAGATGTAGCCTCTATCGAGTTTCATGCCTTCCACAACTTCAAGCTCATTATAAAGGGTGTTACCATCCTGTCAAATATTTAAGTAAATATATTAAGTCAGCACAGGAATGTTTTGAAAAAAGTTACTTCAAACAGGTAAGAGACAGCTAGATGGAAGCATAGAGCACTGTCAAAAATAGCAGCTGGTTGAACTTCCTAAAAATGTGGAATAACATGTGGATTCTGGTGGAACCAGGATGAAATCAAATCTTATGCTTAAGTGCTTATCACTCAAAACTTATTGATGAGCAATATGATACATCCAGAATGTATGAGGGTCAGCAACATTGCAAACAAAGTTCCAATCTGCTACAATTTTCTTAGCTTCTGACGTCTTAAAAGCTCTCATCTGGCATCAGACTCCGTAAGTGTCCAAGGAAGTCTCCAACCAAAGAAAGATAGAGACGTCAAGCCAAGGCTAAATTAGATCAACTTACCACAATGGTGATTACACCCTCCTTGCCAACCTTCTCCATAGCCTTTGCAATCAGCTCACCAATTTCCCTTTCCCCATTTGCTGATATTGTGCCCACCTTTATATATGAAAGAAATTAGTAGCAGATTATGATTAAAAACAAATAAGAAAAATAAGAAGATTCAAAATGAATCACAAGTTATACCTGCGCTATTTCCTCTGATGTGCTGATCATTCTAGCCATGCCCTTTAGGTTAGTTACAACAGCATCAACAGCCATTGAGATTCCACGTCTTAGATCCATCGCATTCATGCCAGCAGCTACAGACTTGCATCCCTCAGTAAATATTGCTTTAGTCAAAACAGTAGCACATGTGGTACCTGAAATTTTGGAACACCAGCGTGACATGGTTAGAACAAACAAACTATGCAACTAAGTGAAGTCTAAGGTTCAATTCAACTCACAGACACAAGCAATATATGACACCATAATTCAAGGTAGCATCAACAAATCTTGATGCAAAGCAGTTGACAATTAGAAATGCCCAAACAATTATTCGCACAAATGAATGCTCAAACCTCAGCCCAACCACACATTAATATAGTGAATGCAACTTTATTTTAAAAAATACAAATAATGAGCACATTTGTATAGATTATTACTATGCCGAAACAAAAGTTTTAAGTAGTTATGCATCGAATAGATATAACAGGGAAAGAAACTCCATCCTAAAGTTAAATTTTACAGGAAGGCAAAACCACGAGATGCTCAGGGAATATCAGTGTTCGCCTAAACGGGCTAAACGGCCGTGTACACAGCATGTAAACAGTATACAGGAGACTAATGTACAGTTTTGGGCATAAACGGTGATTAAACGGTCATCCTGTGTACATGGTCAAACAAGGCTTAAACAGACTAAACAGAACAGAAATTAAACAGTTCTACACGGTGAAAACAGTGAATAACTTCACGTTTAGGTGATACAGACTTCGCGGGAGAAAAAAATTGACCCTCACTCGCACGCACAACTGCTTATACAGTTGTCAGTTATACTGTCTTCTAGGGTTGGAAACACTAAAACAACCTCATACACTTTTGAGTTTTGAGTCTGACTCCAAGCCACCATCGCTGCCAGGCCAAGGCGCCAAGCAGCCGGGGCTGCCAGGCCGAGCCGCCACTGGGGCCACTAGGCCGAGACACTAGTACGCCACCAGGGCCGCCTGCCTGAGCCGCCACTCACTCTCCAGTCTCCACAACTCCACTCTTGCACTCCAATCCAGATCTGACCGCCGGCCGCTGCTGTCAAGTCTCCACTGCTGAGTTTGGTACTCCAGTACTCCTATTCTTCAATCTTCACTTCCTCCACTGTGTGTTGTTCACTTGTTCTATAATTCTGTTCTTGCACTCTGTTCTTCATTGAACTATTAAAGTGTTATAGTGTTATTACAATTAAATACTTGTCATAGGTAATGGGCCAGGGCTGCCAGGCCCAACCCACGCGAACAGTACCCACGCGGGTACTGTAGCATGGACAGCACCAGCGGGTACTGCATCATGAACAGTCCCAGCAGGTATTGTAGCAATAATTAGGGATTTGATATTTTAAAAAGTAAGATTATATTAGATTAGACTAAGTCCTTAAAAGGTAAAATTAGATAGAAAGATATTAGTTTTAGTTAGGAATTATATATAGAGATTAAATTGGTTTCCATGATAGCAGGGATTATTTCCTTATGTCAAGTTAGTCCTCTCTATATAAAGGGATCGCATGTACTCAATTGATAAGCAATGAATAATTAGTCTAATTCCTCATCCAGTTCTCTACCTCATCCCAATGTTCTTCTCCCCAACCTAAGTCTACCTCTCATCCCTAACAGTAGCCATCGCCCGGCTATCCTCTCGGCGGTGTTTATCCCGTCATAGGTTCAACTCATGACAATGCTAGTGTGTTTGCTCACTTGAAAAATATGTTACACCACATCAATATAGTTGTGTAGAGTAGTCCATATATATGTGGAAAACTTGCTGCTGCTATACTACAGTACACAAACCATTTAATCCATGTACACGGTCTAAACACTAAACGAGGGGTGGCCGACCGTGTAGCGTTTATAGTTTAGGTGAACACTGGAATATTTATAAGATAACAAAGTTAAAATATACTTTCCAAAAAACAACGACTAATTATTCAGCAGTAGGGTATGAGTATGACATACCATCTCCAGCAGTATCGTTGGTCGCATTAGCAACCTGCTTGACAAGGCTTGCACCAACATTTTTTACTCTATCCTTGAACTCAATGCTCTTGGCAACTGTCACACCATCCTTTGTGACTTTTGGTGCACCAAAGCTTTGCTCAATAACCACATTCCGTCCCTGTACAATGCACACACATCAAGTACGAAGATTCAAAGAACAAATAAACTAACACCAAACAGCTCTATGATAAAATAAAACACTGAGAAAAATAAGTATGACAAATAATGCCCTGCAACAGGGAAGCACAGACATAAATGTAGTTGACAAATCCAGTATTTTCAGAACCATAAGAAAATCCTTCAGCTTTTTATTAAAGTTACTCCATTTATATAGCCCAACAACGATTAGCTTATTCAAACAAGTTATAGGCATGTCCCTTTCCCTTAAAACGTTGTGATAAGCTTGGCGAGCCAATAGAAAACCTAGCCACTCAAATGGAGATGAAACCCAAGTTTACGTTTCAACTCTAGCCTACCCTAACTTGCTTGGGATTGAAAGACTTCGAAGAAGACAAGTAATAGGCATATTCATACGAACAAATTATACCTTAGGACCCATTGTCACTTTGACTGCATCGGCCAACTCCTCAACACCCCTCAGCATCAAAGAACGGGCCTCAACACCAAATCTGATATCCTTGGCAGCATAGTTCCTGCTCCAGGAAAGCCTGCTTCCAACCTACACAATCATCACATTGAAGGCAACAAGGTAAACAAGACGACAAAGTGTATTCGAAGGAGGATTATTCATGACTTGGAAACAGCCACCAAGTCACAACTCGCATGGTTACAGGACGAGCAAACTTATAATGCTGCTCAAATGGGAGAAAAATTGCAATTCAAGATCTCTCAGCTAAACCCTACTACACACAAACAAGTCGCGAACTCGTCAACAGTGTAAAGGGACACGCCACTAACAGGCAAGCATAGATCATTTTTTTGGAGGCAGCAAACATTGATCTTAACACTAGCAAACAACAAAGTCGAGAAGATCAACAATTCAATTAACCTACACTGCTTGATCCCAAACCATCAAAATGGAATATATCAAACTTCCAGTGCAAATCCACTGGATCGTATCAATCGAAATAGAATCCACGAAGCTAAGCACAGAAACCAAACGAATCACGCGCCAATCACCGAATCGACAAGAGACGCGCAAGCTCCCAAACTAACTGAAACTATGAAACCGGCAGCTACAAACCCTCAACACGAAACTGCGACGACAACCCCCATTCCAGCACGAATCCACTCACCTGGCGAGCGCTGCTCCCAGCTTGCCTGCACGAACAAGCACACCCAACAGGTCAGCAGCCACTCAAAACATCCAAAAACTGCAGGCACCTCGCGCCATAAAACAGAAAAGCGAGATTCAGAACGCAATGCAGGACGCGGTGGGAGGCAGGCACTCACCGAGCCTTGGAGGCAAGGCCGGCGGCCGCACGGTACATGGCGAAGGGAGGAGCCGAATTTATCCGAGGCGAGGAGGCGAGGAGGCTCGCTCGGGCGGGGAGGTGAGCGCCGGAGGAGGCGAGGAGGTGCGGCGAGGGAGCGCGCTTTTTTTCCTTAGGGTTTAGGGTTTTACTCGCGCGGGGCGCGGCACGGCGGCGCGGATGCGGTTGGTCGCTGCAGACAGAACCGCAGAAGCGCCGTGCAAGCGGCAAGCCTCCTCTGAAATGGGTTCGGATTTTGGAGCAAGGTCCAAAATTGTTAACATTAGAATTCGGCCCAACACGAGTAAACGCTTTTAAAAGAATTTTTTAAAATAATACAATTTTTTAAATAAATTACAATTCTGGTACACGAAACTAAAAAATTACAAAATCGAGTCTCTGTCGGCGCTTGAACGGCCGATCTAGACCGATCGGCCCTAGATCGGCAATTCATCAGCCGATCTAGGCCAATCGGCCTAATCGGTCGACGACGCGGTCCTGTCGGCACATGAAGTGCCGATCTAGTACGGGTGAACTATATCGGCAGACCATGTGCCGATCTAGAGGGCCTAGATCGGCACATGGTCTGCCGATCTAGGACCACCGGTCCTAGATCGACACTTCATGTGTCGACATCAGCTCTATAAAAAGGGGGCCGAAGCCCCCCTCCCAGCCACCCCTCACAACTCCTCCTAGCCGGCAGGCAGTCACTTCTCCTTCTAGGTATGTCTTTTTTCCATCGCTTCTTTTCTTTAGGATATAGTTTAGTGGTAGATTAGAGGTACTTTAGGAGTAGATTAGCGGTAGATTTAACATAATTTAGAGGTTAATTAAACATAATTTGGAGGTAACTTAAACAGACTTTACCAATTTTGGAATAGTTTAGGAGTACTGTAATCACACTTTAGCAATAATGTAGGGTTTTTTAAACACACTTAAGCGATAATTATGTGAATATTAAATAAATATGTGTTTTTTTGTTAGTTGTTCTGGGTACCATGAGGTCATGCAGAACATGTGGGTGTAAATGTAACATTTTAAATTTATGTCGACATATCAATTACATATTTTCTTACCATAGATGGTGAAAAAGGACAAATCTAAGTACGGTTACGATCCTCGTCACCGTCCGTCGAAAGGTGTTAAACCACATATGTGTTTTTGTGGAGATAAATGTAAGTTTATGAGAAGTATGGATGACCTCACATACGAGATGAGGTATTGGAAGTGTGGCAACTACTCTGACACTCCTGAAAAGCCAAAGCCAAGACCAAAGCGTGGACCACATGCTAATAAATCGGTATGAATAATTATGCTATTTCTTCAGTTATATCTTGTTCTCAAATAAATTACTTATAATATCTCTATTAACGTTTCTACGTGTAGGTAACTCCTCCACTGTCGCCACCTTCGCTTTGTGACTTTGTCGAATGGATTGATAAGGAGGTGCACCCTGATGACTGGACAGAGCTTATGAGACACAAGGAGTTCAACAGGGAGCTTTTTGAGATGCGATACTAGTGGGCCTGTGAGCGTGAGAAAGAAGAGAAGAGAGGAGGTGGAGCGCAAGGCAAAAGAGCGTGAGGCTGAAAGAGAGAGGAAGCATGAGAGGGCTCGTCGTGCTAAGGAAGTAGGACTAGACGCCATAAAGAAGGGAAAATACTCTCGCTGCACTCAGTAGTCAGTTTGGATAGGTCTCAGCTATTTTCATTTCCCTAAAGGCACATAATCACGTTTGCAAGTGCCATTATAATGTACTGTGTTATGTCGCAGACTATTTTGTTAGAAGTTGTTGATGCTGCACTATTTTAATTATTGTGTCATGCCATTGTAATATCTATTTCGAAGGCAATCACACATCTGTAAGCAAGCTCGTCAAATGTGATATTAAAGTGTAAGCTCAAATTATGAGTAGATAGTGAATAATAGGGATACTACGAAGTGCATGTTCATAATATGAAGTGCATAATGATATAATACGACATATTGTAATAAATGTTTCAGTACAAATCGTTCGTCCCTACGATAACAACTGCAAGCCGTACTAACCACCACGCCTACCTCGAGTGTGTCTCGGTGGATGCTCCGAGAAGGTAAATCTATCAGGCGAATGACGCACCCTAGGCGGTCTAGCGGGCTGCTGCTCCGGCTGCATCGGTGGTGGTGCTCCCTCAAGCTGCGAAGGCCCGAACACCTCAGCGGTACCATGCTCCTAGGCGTCGTAACCTCATGAGTCATGCTGGCCACCGGTACTAGAGTCTACCGGTCCAGACGGACTGTGATAGGCAGGGTCCACGTCAGCTCGCTAGTATTGATATGGATACGGCGCTGTGCAAACATATGAGTTATTAGTGACATAATTTAGATTACAATGTAAAACAGTGTAAGACTATACAGTTCTCACTAGGTATCGGATGTGCTCCATATCCCAATGGTATCGGTGCGGCGTGTCTTGATGGGCCCGCTGCCAATGATGGGCTCAGACCATAGAAGTATTGGTGCGGGGGATACCAATACTGTGGTGGCTGCATCGGTAGTGGTGCCGGCATCACAGGCACTGGCTGTGGACGAGGAGCTGGAGGAGGTGGCTGCAGCAGCTGGAGGATGCAGACGTGAGGCTGATAGAAGCGTCGATCTCGTCGAGAGCCGTCCGCACTCTCATCTAGTCTAGCGGATTGTACACCATACCAACCTCGCCGACCTACCGCTAAACGATATCGTCGATATAGTTCCGTGCGTTCCACATGTGATCGGACTGCAAAAGAATAAAGTCAAATAGTCACGTAGTATCAATCATCAATCATCGAAGATTAGACAATTCATGTACCTACCGACTCCTGATGGGCAGCGACCATGTGAGAAGGATCTCCGTGTGTCACACCAGCCGCAGGTGGAGGACCATCGCCCCGTCCTCTGATGAGACGAACCCTGGTACGAACGGAGTACCATCGAAGTTAGTCATAGTATGTCATAGGGTCGTAGTCGTTCTCCTCCTCATCTAGGTCCTCCAGTGCACCCTCCCACTGGGTGACCCATGGCTGCATACTAACATCCCATGGAATACCGTCAGGTACTCCCTTCTGCGTGTTCCAGCAGCAAACAATTTAAATTAAGGTTTACAATGGTAGATAACAGCAAAACGTGTTGCACATGTTCGTATGTACGTGTGCAGGAGCTCATCGGTGCATCTGGGCAGGCACCTAGGCCTGTATAGGACACGGGAAGTACTGCGCTCATCCAAATTATAGACAGACGCGGTAGGGAGCATATCCCTCGATTATGACATCGAATACGAGGCATCTACGTATTCTCCAGTATGCCGCGTCCCGCAAGCACAAGGCAGAGAGCCCGTGAGGCGCGCGCCGGATGACCTCGCCTAGCATGTAAGGTCTCCAACGAAAGTCGTGCGTCTGAATATTGTCGAGATGCGCCGTGTAGTCTAGGTAGGAAAGGTGGGTCTGAGAGTGTGCCTAAGATGGCTGCAAAAGAAGAAATATCAGTACGAAATTAATTTTGGTGAATGATTAAGTACGACAAATACTGACCCATCGTCGACACCAAAGTGTGCCCATAGTCGGTCGGTCGATGTCCTCGTCTGGCGGCCCCCCTAGGTATGGTGTCATGTCAACCTAGGGCCGACCAATCTACACCCTCTCGTACGACTAGATCTGTATTAATAAGGGACACCTAGTAATGGACGCGCCAGCCATCTAGCGTCGACATCCATCGCAAAGAGCGCGATATGTGGTGCAAAGGACGGCAGATCCCCATGAGTAGTATGGAACACCATCGTCGGGTGAATCGGCGATGGCTCGGGCGAACTGCACCAAGTGCCTGTCGACGCTGTCGTGGTGCGTGCTGGTGAACATAACCCAACCGAAAAGCCAAAGGAGGTAAGCCTCCAGGTGCCGACTAATAGTGTAATCGTCAGTATCGGGAGCTAGGTGCTCCGCCTATAAAAGATCAAACGTTAGTATACAGCCACTATGGATAAGTTAATGTTTAATTTCATTACCGTGTTAAAACGACATACCTGGTACTGACACAATCAACTCTGCGTCGACCCGTGTGTGTCCGTGAACTCCTCCACTGCCACGCCACCAGGCTGGATGGGATGGGCTCCCGTGAAGCGTGCGAGCATGTCAGCGCGCCAGTCTGGCTGAACATCGTTTGAGACAACTGCTGCTCCTGCTATTAGAAGTCCTAGCAGGTAAGATACATCCTCAAGCGTGATCGTCACCTCCCCCAAAGACAGGTGGAATGTGTATGTCTCCGGCCGCCATCTGTCGACCCACGCCGTGAGAAGAGCTCTGTCGAATGGAAACCTGGTGGCTCCATCGACCAATCTAGCTAGAGAGAGTAAGCCAGCACTGCGCAACCCGCATGGAAGAAAATGTTAGTCACGTAACGAGATAAAAATAAAATATGAACGATCATTGTGCTTGCTTAACTAACCTGCCAACCCATCGAGGATGGATGCTCTAGAGATACTGCAGTGTCCGGACTCTAAGCGGGACGAGATCAAGCTGGTCCAGATCGGTGGACGTGAGTGCTCGTGCCCGGTGGTAGCCGTCGACCGTAGCGGAGAGAAGCTCGTAGGGGCAATCATCATTACCCGCCATCTGCATGTTATAAAACAGACAAATATTGTTAGTGCCAAAGATACAACATGTGACAATTAACAAGTGAAGTAACTACTATACGTACATCTTGGGGACTATGTACATTGTGTGATGTGCGGTGATCTGTATATCATGGGAGCCTCGACTGCTTGTGCTGGCTTCTGTGCAATTCTTGTACGTGTGTCCGGCCATGTTGCACAAAGAGCTCTTTTTCTTTTTTCTGTCTGCTTTGGATTCATCCATATCATTTTGAATGCGTCGTGTCTTTCTTCTTCCCACTTTTGACTTGACACGTTGAAAATCTGGCACCCAACGACGTGCACCATCTAGCGAAGATGTGAATGAGCTGACAACCCCATACTCTCGGAGTTCACCGCTCCAAGTCTCAAGGACCTTCTCTTTTGTGAAGTATTCAGACAAGTACACCCCGGCATGTATATTAAATGTGGCGCACGCTGCCATGACATGACTACATGACTTGTGGTACAGAGATGGTTTGTTGTAGCTACACCGACAAGTGTCGGTAATGGTGCACTTATGAATAATAACATCCCGATTTATTCCTCGCTGACCTTTATCTCGACACGTTACCTCGAAACGAAGTTCCCGGGAACTTGTCTTGATGGCACGATGCTGGGTTGCCTTCTTACTTTTCTCTATAAAGTATTCCGTAATCTTTCTGTAATATAAATGGCGTTCGTCCCTATGCACCACAAAAGCAGTAGTATGCCGATCCATGAAGTATCGGTGGTTCCACGGATTATGCCATCCACAATACCAACCAAAGGCAAGCATCGCATACCCTGCATGACCCAATTGTACACCTCTGCAAGATTGGTGGTCATGATGCCATACCTTACATCGTGAGTATCATAGAGTAGAGACCAATGTGTTGGGTTATGGGAGGCTACGCTAGCGCTTAATTTTGAAAATTTATCCCGTTAGTCCAGGAACCATGCGTGTAATGGGATCATGGACCGTTACCTTGAGCCTCGAGACGCACTCGGGCAGCGGAAGTAAAGTCAATGAAGCACGTCCTCGAGCTACTCTTCCCGGCTCTGTTCGTTCGTCGGTGATCTGGCGATGAAGACGACGTGATCCTACGATCCGGCGAACTCCATAGAAAGAAGACGACCAGCACCACTATTGAAGTAGTGCCTCTACGGTATCCACACGTCCAGGGATAGGATCACCTCGCGCCAGCGTGCTAGCACCACTCGCAAGATCTGGGGAGATCGATCACAACACTTGCAATCGAGGAGAGAAGAGAGGTGGCGGCTAGGGCTCTCAACCAGGAGCAATAGCAGCAATGGCAACAACAACCAGCAACTTTTTCTTGCTTGCCCCACCTCTCTTTATATAGTGCCCTGTCATGGGCCTTTAATCTGTATTAAAGCCCAACAGATCTAATCTGTTCGCCTGGACCGGAACTTCCGGTTCTAACCGGAACTTTCGAAAATAACCTTCTGTATCAAATTTATTTTGACCCGGAACTTCCGGTTCGTCCAGGAAGGCCTAGAACTTTCGGTCCAACCGGAACTTTTGGCTCCTCTAAAAAACCGAAACTGGGGCTGGCCCGAAACTTTCGGACGCTCCAGAACCCGGAACTTTTGGCCCTCAGCCAGAACTTCCGGTTCCCCCAAAATTCTCTTGGACACAATTCCATCAATCTCCCACTTGCACAAGAGCCAATTCTTGCAAGCTTTCAAATCCAATCCCCTTAAGCGTGCGACCCGATAGGTTCATATGCAAACGGCCGCTACCCGGAATCCTTTCCTGGATCGTCGATCAATAGAGGTACCTAGCAGCACATATTGACCCCCGAAAGCATACAAAGTCAAAATCATACTTTCTGAACCTTGATATTCTCACGCACCAATCCCTTTACCACACGATATCAGTCAAGCTCAAGACGAGATTCATGCCACCCTTGTTGATAGCTCGACACTTCACTCGATCAAGTAGTGGATTCAATCATGATCAACTCTTTGATCATAGTGGCATGGCCATGCACTTTTCCAATCCGACTACCTCGAGGGGCCTAGAGAGTCTCTCCCGTTATGTAGGAGGGGTAAATTCTATCTTGACCGCTCATATCCCATGACATGTTTCGTGACACACCCGAAAGCAACCTTTATAACTACCCTATTACGGAATAGCATCTAGAAGCCCCTAAGTGTGCTACTACACATTCTGGAATCAATGACGATTTCAGGTCTAAGGATTCTGCCGATACACCATTTGAGACGACAACTGATGGCACATATAAAATAACAATCCCAGTAGTATCTCAAGGTGGGTCAATCCAACTCCATGTTCACTAACATGAGTCCACATCACTGATTTGACATCTCCATGTCTATGATCTGTGAAACATGATCATCAATCAGACAGATGTGCAAATCTATAAATCATCATTGTCCCACATGACGATATGAGATTAGTGATCGTTTAGAACAACATCATAACACAAAGAGTTTCACAAACAAGTCATCAACTTGCTGATCAATGTAAAAGATATTTATTCAAGGAACAAGATAACCAATTATTTAAATTTACATCAGCATAGACAAAAACAACTTATTCTCACATACACTCGACTCACTCACGTAAGTATCTAATACCCATAGAGCTCAAGTGCACCTCATGCTTGGGATATGAGAGAGGCTTCATCAACGGATCAGCTATGTTCAAATCCGTGTGCACCTTGCATATCTTCACATCACCTCTATCTATAATCTCACTGATCAGGTGATAACACCACAGTATATACTTGGACTTCTGGTGCGACCTAGGCTCCTTGGCTTGCGCAATGGCACCACTATTATCACAATAGAGGTCCACTGGACTGGACGCACTAGGAACAACACCCAGCCCTGAAACAAACTTTCTGATCCAAATTATCTCCTTCATAGCTTCCGAAGCTGCAATATACTCGGCTTCTGTCATTAAATCTGTAACCGTTTCTTGCTTGGAACTCTTCCAACTCACTGCGCCTCCATTGAGGCAGAACACAAATCCAGACTGCGAACGCGAATCGTCCTTGTCGGTTTAGAAGCTAGTATCAGTGTAACCACTTACAACGAGCTCCTCCTCACCTCCATAAACCAGGAACATATCCTCAGTCATTCTCAAGTACTTAAGGATACTTTTTACTATCGCCCAGTGACTTTCACCTGGGTTTGACTGCTATCTGCTCGTAACACTTAGAGCATAAGAAACATCTGGGCGTGTACAAAGTATGGCATACATGATGGATCCGATTGCGGAGGTATACGGGATCGCACTCATCTTCTCTAGCTCATTATGTGTCGAAGAACACAGACTCTTGCTGAGAGAAATACCATGTGACATTGGCAGGAAACCTTTCCTGGAATTCTGCATATTGAACCGTTTCAATACCTTGTCAATGTATATGCTATGGCTTAATCCAATTAACCTTCTCGATCTATCTCTATATATCTTTATGCCCAAGATATATGCTGCTTCTCCAAGATCTTTCATTGAGAAACTTTTCCTCAACGAAGACTTAACAGCATCTAGTATAAGAATATTATTTCCGATTAACAATATGTCATCTACATATAAGACCAGAAACACAAGTGAGCTCCCACTAACCTTCTTGTAAGCACAAGGCTCTTCTTCGTTCTTGATGAAGCCAAACCCTTTGACTACATTATCAAAACGAAGATTCCAACTCCGAGAAGCCTGCTTCAGCCCATAAATGAACCTTTACAGCTTGCAAACTTTCCTAGCATTCTCTGGATAATCAAGACCTTCAAGTTGTGTCATGTAAACATCCTCACTTAGGTTACGATTAAAGAAAGCCGTCTTGACATCCATTTGCCATATCTCATAGTCATAAAATACGGCAATTGCTAGGATGATCCGGATAGACTTTAGCATAGCGACGGGCGAAAACGTTTTATCATAATGAACACCTTGAATCTGCCTGAAATCTTTCGCCACCAATCGCGTCTTATAGATGTGAACATTTTCATCAACGTCTATTTTTTTTCTTAAAAATCTATTTACACTCGATAGTTTTTACACTATTAGGTGGATCGATCAAGTTCCAAACTTGATTCTCTCGCATGGATTCTAACTCGGATCTTATGGCTCCAAGCTATTTCTTAGAGTCTGGTCCCATCACTGTTTCTGAATATGTCTTAGATTCATCATTGTCCAACAATAATATATCACGCTGCCTAGTGGTTAAAAACGCTAACCTCTCGGGCGCACGACTTAACCTCTCCCATTGACGGGGGGCTGGTGTCTCGACAACAGACTCTGCAACATTTTTGCATGTCGAGTTGCGATTCAGTAGGAGCTGAAACACTTTCTAGTGGATCTCGAACCTCTTTGAGACGCACTGTGCTCCCACTAACCCCTTTCGAGAGAAACTATTTCTCAAGAAAAATACCGTTCCGGGTGACAAACACTTTGCTTTCTTCCCAGTTATAAAAGTAATGTCCTTTGGTTTCCTTAAAATATCCCACAAAGAAGCATTTATTAGATCTGGGAGTGAGCTTATCAGACGTCAAACACATTACATAGGCCTCACAACCTCAGATCATTAGAAAAGACAACCCGGGACGCTTCCCAGTCCATATCTCATATGGTGTCCTCTCTACAGATTTAGATGGAACTCTGTTTAGTGTGAAAGCATTAGTTTCTAAAGTAAATCTCTACAAAGACAATGGAAGATCAGTTTGACTCATCATGGACTAGACCATGACTAACAAAGTTCAGTTCCTCCGCTCGGACACTCCATTCCACTGAGGTATACCGGGTGGAGTCAGCTGTGAAATAATTTCACACTGCTTCAAATGATCATTAAACCCATGGCTCAAATATTCACCTCCACGATCCGATCGCAGAAATTTGATTGTCTTGTCAGTATGATTTTGTATCTCATTCTGGAACTCCTTGAACTTTTCAAAGGATTCTGATTTATGCCTCATTAAGTAGACGTAACCATATCTACTAAAACGTCGGTAAAAGTTATAGAGTTCTGGAATCCACCTCTGACTGTAGAACTCATTGGTCCATATACATCAGTATGTACAATGGCCAACAGTTCATTTGCCCTCTCACTTTGACCAGTGAAAGGTGTTTTAGTCATCTTGCCAAGTAAACACGACTCACATGTGTCAAACGATTCAAAACCAAATGACTCCAAAAGCCCATCTCTACTTCTCATTTATATGACTCAGACGACAATGCCAGACATAGGTGTGATTCAAATCATTGAGTCGAGGTTTCTTCGTATTAATGTTATGGACATGTGTATCCTCAAGATTCAGAACATACAAGCCATTCAATAATGGATAAACACCATAGAGCATACCATTCGAAAATATCAAACAACACCTGTTCTTTATTACGAATTCAAAACCATCTTCCTCTAAACATGACGAAGAGATAATGTTTCTGCCCAAGGCGGGAATAAAATAATAATTATTTAACTCCAAAACTAATCCCGAGGGTAGCGACAAAGAATAAACGTCGATGGCCAACACAGCAACTTTTGTACCATTGCCGACGCGAACATCCAGTTCACCTGTTGCGCACTTCCTAGTCCTTTTCAGCTCCTGCAACGATTTGCATGTGTGAATCATTGATCCAGTATCAAATACCCATAAATTACTTGGACGAGTGGCAAGATTAATTTCAATAACATTTATACTTGAAGTAGAAGCAGAAGTCTCACTTCCCTTCTTCTTCTTGAGTTCTTCCAAGTGCAACTTGTAGTTCCTTTGCCAATGACCAGTTCTATACACAAACAAGGACTTTGAGGTACCGTACCTCTCGGCTCGAGCTTGGTTCTCAAACATGCCTCGGAGTCCCACAATCATATTATGGGCATCCATGTTCTCATCTTGCTTC
This sequence comes from Zizania latifolia, assembly GCA_000418225.1. Classification (NCBI taxonomy): domain Eukaryota; kingdom Viridiplantae; phylum Streptophyta; class Magnoliopsida; order Poales; family Poaceae; genus Zizania; species Zizania latifolia. Next base: position 69,498 of record KE372859.1, on the reverse strand, counting down.
CAAAGCTCAGAGGACATACTGGCATGCATAAGATAGCTAACATCGAGTGAATTATTGGTGAGCTTCTCATAAGCCCTCCGATCAGCTGCAGATGCATTATTAGCTGGTTCATCAGGATGGGGCTCCTCTAGAACATATTCTTTTTTCTCTTGTTTGAGAACCATTCTCAAACTTTTATATCAATCAATAAAGTTTGTTCCACAAAGAATCAATCGCAAATTAAAACTGAAAGTGTTACTAGCAGTAGGTGCAAAGATCTACAACAACAATGCAAGGTTCAACACTATGCTATGTTAATCTTCTATCAAATAAAAGTTGTACCACAATATGTAAAATGATTGCTTTCCCTCTAACGACACATTATGGGACAAGATCCATATTCATCTAACTCCTACTGAGCTTTGGCATCACTGCTAGAAGATTAGTGACATAGGTAAACAACACTTGCTAATCACATCATATGTGACTCTTGTTCGTTGGGGTAGCATCCAATACCTGACTCCCAACTCCATGCCCTAAAGCCCAAAATCGTTTTGATAGCTTTATTAAGCAAGCCAATACTATGCATGTGGTTATCCGATATCCACCCTAACTGGTCAAGATAAAAGACGGCATCCTGCTTTGGCAGACCCACCATCGATGATCGAGAACCTTAGTAGGTGCAGCTAATGGAAAGAGCATCAATACTTAATTTTCTGAGGGAAACTATTCTAACATGGTAACGATGCCTACCGCACACAGAACATGAAAGAATAATATGACAAGAACATAAATTAAAATCACAGGCAATCATATTAACTGTGACATAGTATGGCCCTCTCGCATGGTGATCTCCATCTCCATGGTTCCTGTCCATCGGGTCATCACGCTTCAGGTCTCCATGAACTTGTATCAGTCTATTACACCTAATAGCACTATACTAATTACATGAGTAGAAGCATCACATGTCGATGCGCAGGTCGTACAACATTTGAACAGCCTTGGGCTGTAATCAACCATGACACACAGGCCATGTTATTACAAGCTTGTATCTCATACATTTGTAAGGCAATACCAGTCACAATATTTCCTGCAAAAACGAGTTAGGCGGATTCTAGACATGACTGAACTGGACCCGAAACTTCTGGCCAGTAGGCCCGGAACTTCCGGTCGAAGGACCCGGAACTTCCGACTCAGGGCCAAAACTTCCGAAATCAACCTTCTGACTTGAATTTATTTTTTGGCCCGAAAGTTCCACGTCACACCCGGAACTTCCGAAAATAACATTCTGTACGGAATTTATTGTCTGGAAGTTCCGGTAACCCAGAACTTCCGAGTCATACCCGGAACTTCCGAAAATAACATTCTGTATCAAAAATTATTTTGACCCGAAACTTCCGGTCCAACCGGAACTTCCGGAAAATCCGACGACAAAAATAATAGATCCAATCTATTTCCATCACATATCACCATATGTGATCGATCTAGATCGAACACTACGCACGTAGGCTCTGATACCACTGTTGGGTTATGGGGAGGTTACGCTAGCGCTTAATTTCAAAAATTTACCCCATTAGCCCAAAAACCATGCGTGTAATGGGATCATGGACCGTTACCTTGAGCCTCGAGACGCGCTCGGGCAACGGAAGTAAAGTCGATGAAGCACATCCTCGAGCTACTCTTCCCGGCTTTGTTCGTTCATCGGTGATCTGGCGATAAAGACGACGCGATCCTACGATCCGGTGAACTCCACGGAAAGAAGACGACCAGCACCACTATTAGAATAGTGCCTCCACGGTATCCACATGTCTAGGGATAGGATCACCTCGCGTCGGCGTACTAGCACCACTCGCGAGATCTGGGAAGATCGATCACAATACTTATAATCGAGGAGAGAAGAGAGGTGGCGGCAAGGGCTCTCAACCAGGAGCAATAGCAGCAATGGCAACAACAACCAGCAACCTTTTCGTGCTTGCCCCACCTCTCTTTATATAGTGTCCTGTCATGGGCCTTTAATCTGTATTAAAGCCTAACAGATCTAATCTGTTCGCGTGGACCGAAACTTCTGGTTCTAATCAGAACTTCCGAAAATAATCTTCTGTATCGAATTTATTTCGATCCGGAACTTCCGGTTCATCCAGGCAGGCCCAGAACTTTTGGTCCAACCGGAACTTCTGGCTCCTCCAGAAAACTAAAACTGAGGCTGGCTCGGAACTTCCGGTCCAACCGGAACTTCCGGACGCTCCAGAACCCAGAACTTCCGGCCCTTAGCCAGAACTTCCGGTTCCCCCAGAATTCTCTTGGGCACAATTCCATCACAATGCTCCCTACTCTTGAATTTAATCCAATCTAAAAAGTATCAAACTTTCGTCCTCTACCATTTACGGATCGTCTGTTGGTCATCAGTGAGCAGAGAACAAAGTGGCTCCTGCTTTGGCTCCGGATCACTTCCAGATTGCTGCCTTGCGGCCTTCTCAAGCTTGTATTTTGATGTCAGCTCATCAAGTTTCGTCCACAAGGCCTTGAACTTCCTCTCTTGATTTTGGCTACACAGTCTCTTGAACAGATTAGTCAATTCTTTATTCTTCCCGAAGTGACGGTAGAAATTTGCACCTAGATGACGCATACACCATCGAGATTAAATATCCTTCCAAGGATATGCCTCCTCTAGATCATGTTTTATATGTTAGACTGCCTTTATAAGTCCAGCATGTCGGTCATGCAATAAACAAACATTTGGCCTGCCCTGAAGAACCCCAACGTTCAAGTGCCGTAAGAACTACAACCAACTTTTGTAGTTATCACTTTCCACGAAGCCAAATGCAATTGGCATAACCTGGTTGTTGCTGTCAACACCAATAGCGGTCAATATCTGACCTCTATACTTCCTAGTTAGAAATGCGCCATCCACACAAAGAATAAGACGACAGTACTAGAAAGCCTGGATGCAAGCACCGAGTGCAAGGAAAACTCGATGTAGAATCGACGCACCCTCCGGGAATATCGCATCTTTCTCTTCGAAAGAGAAGTATATGCCAGGGTTGCGCCTCTTCACCATATCCAGACAGAAAGACAGGTTATGATATGAGTCCTCGAATGTACCGAACCTCATTTCGAGCCCCTTCTATTTAGCCCTCCATGTATTAGAATAGTTGATTGTATAATGAAACCTTCTCTCTATGGCAATTATTAAGGCCCGAGGCTTATAACTGAGATTTTCAACAATCTCAGAATACATCACCCTTGCAATACACTTGGCACTTAGATTCTTATGCCTGGTTACAGCTGTATCGACCACGCATGTATGTTGCACCATAATTGAGCATACCCAATGAATTCTCCACTTCGGTTGATGTGCGCGAACTCTCCATGGGCAATCATCCCTCTCGCACACAACGTCATACATTGTGCGGTTTGACTTCTTCACTCAAAATGACCGTCGGAGTAACAATGCCTAAGCTTTCACGGTATCTTGAACTGCATCTTTGGTAGGATACACCGCATCCTTCTGGACCTTGTTCTGTCCATACTCCCAACGAGTGTCACGGCCCTCATTAATAGCAAGAGCATCATAATCTTATGGTTGTCACTCGTTGGGAATCACATTGTCTTCCTCTTCATTGTCATTGTTGTCATATCCTGCTTCCTCTTCTTCGTCTGAGCTGTCGTTGGCACCCTGCTCGACTACTTCCTCGAAGTCTTGGTCCTCTCTCTCTAGTAAGTTAGGTATGGCCTCTATTTCCTTCCCTTCATCAGCTTGCTCTTCAGCAACCCTAGCTATCGTAGACGGGAGAGCATCCCTGAAATGTGGCACTACATCCGTCTCGGGGATCACCTCCTGGACTTGGCTACTCTGGCCGATCTCGAATTGTACTCCAGACTCAGCAACTTGGTTCGGTGCTAGGTCTGGAGTACAAAATGCACGAGGAGTAAAATAGATAAGCAAAATCCGTTCTCAACCTTACTCTAGCGCCATTCTGACATATCCTCTCCATATGGCGGTCGAGGTAACAGGAACCATCTCCCAAAAATACCCTTCGGTCGCACGGCTGCATCGGGCATACACATACAACTCCCACTGCTCTCTATCCAATTGAAATATATGATAAAGCCACCGCTTAACACTCTCTATGCTACGCTCAACCACCCGACTTAAATTATTTTCGGTACATTAAAAACTACTAAGGTCGGTACCATCATGACCAACAAGTACTTGGCCATCTCCATAGTAAATCCTAAATGATGTTCTATTTGACATGCTTGTAAACATTAAGCAGCAAAGACAGATCAAATCCACTTATTTAGCAACATGCGAATTAACTAAATAGAACTAGATCTAATTACGTTCAAAGTATCACTACATTAAACGACGAAAAACATCTAACAGAGTACGGTATGTTTAGGTACCTGGAATAGCAGTGGATGCAGTCACCGTCGGCTCTTACGTCAGCAAGCTAGCACGCGCAATAAAGCTACAGATAATAAGGTATGCTAAGTACATCTAAATTATCTCTAAACTATATTTAAAGTGCCTCTAAATTATCTCTAAAGTACCCCTAAATTATCTCTAAATTATCTCTAAAATAACCCTTAATTATCACTAAAGTATGCTTACAGTACACCTAAATTATCTCTATAGTACTCCTTAATTATCTATAAATTATGTTCGAAGTACCTATAAATTATCTGTAAAGTACCCCTTAGTTATCGTTAAATTATCTCTCGACTATGTTTAAATTACTCTAAAAGCTTCATCAGAATACTCTTAAAGTACTATTAAACTACCCCTAAAATAGTACTAAACTAGTCCTAAATTACAACTAAAATACTACTAAATTACCCCTAAAAGACTACTAAACTACTCCTAAATTACTACTAAACTAACTACCTAAAGAAGATAAAAGAGGGGACAAGAGGCATACCTAGGAGCTCTAAGCCGAAGGGGAGGAAGTGAGACGTGGGTAGGAGGGGAGCTTTGGCCCCCCTTTTATACAACTCAATTTCGACCGATGAAGCGCCGACGCCTAGATTGGCGCTTCATCGGCCGACATTTGGCAGCACCCGCGCCGATCTAGCCGAATCAACCTAGATCGGCACTTGGTGTGTCGATCTAGGGCCGACCGGCCTAGATCGGCAGATTAAGTGCCGATCTAGGCCAGTTGGCCCTAGATCGGCACATCAAGGACCGACAGAAGGTTAGTTTTGCTATTTTTCAAAACCATGTACCAAAATTGAAATTTCATTTTAAAAAAACTCCTTTTAAAAAGCCTCATTTCGAACAGCACCGTTCATAACACAAGAATTTCAAAGAAATTCTATGCATGAATTTCACAGGAATCAGTTCATTTTTCAAACATCATGTATAGTCAAGTGAGTAGCGAGATTGCGGAAAATGTGCGATAGCATAAACGAGCAGTAGAATTAGCATGTCCTACCTCTGTTCGATATTACAATTTGGTTAACTTTTCATAAATTCATATCTTAATGGTATATTTATTTTTATTTGATATTTTAGATGTTAATATATTTTTAGGTCAAAATTAAAAAAGTTCAACTTAAAATAGTAAAGCTGAAGAAGTAAAAAAAGAAAGAGCACATTCCATCTCATCTATCAAAATTGGTCGTATACATCGAGTGGCTGACTGAATCTGAATGGACGATGCCATACGCATGGGATAAGAGGACATTCTCTTCTCTGCCCTTCCAAATTGCCATCACTGCACTGACCATATATCATTGCCAAAAATTGATATGGCGACTCAAGGCGATGCATGGCATGGAGTTGAGTGATCCTCTGATCCTAGATCACGACTGGAAAGGGTTCCTTATTCCATCCAAGCAGATCACTCCTCGGCTGGTGGTGGTAGGAGTGAAGAGTTTCCAGACTGCTTGGCTGCGAGCACCTTGTCCAGGGTCTCGTCGGGTACCTTGATTCCATTTGTCTCCATTTCTGCTACTACTGCAATGGCTGCATCGATTTCCTCCAGATCAAGGCACAGCAAGATCACTTCATCGTACAGAGGGCTGAAGTCCAGCGTGGAAGAAAAAAAGGGAAGGTTCGTTAGTCACAGACTGTCAAGCGCATAAAATTTATTCAGAGACTATAGTTTACTCTGTTGATGTGGGTTTTAAGGAGAGGTAGGCACCGTGTCTAACAGTGTAAACAAAATATGTATAAATCATAAAGAACGTTCTAAACTTTTAATCTATTTGAGAAATGTAAAGCTAAATCCTGCCACAATGCATCAGCCAACACTAAGCCGTGTGTGCATCAAGAGCTGTGGTTAGTATGTTTCAAAGCAGTGGCAGACATTCAGTCCTGTGTAGCAAGAGCTGTAGGTCAAAATATGTTTTAGGATTTAAAAGTTACCAGTTGTTATAAATTGGGAAATTCCATCATGAAATAATCAAAACTCCGATGTGTCATATATATAAAGCAACAAAAACACTATCAGTGACAGAGTTACAAAAATGGATATTTATAGATGCATGGAGATGTTTACCTCCCAAATTTATAGCCAAGGCTATGCGTCGTTTGCAATATTGTCATAAAAGCATACGGGAGCGGCGCTCTCATTGCAGCCCGCAATATAATGGCACAATCTCCAATCGTTGGAGTACCACCAAGCTCTATTACCTGAAAGTCAACAAAGCGGTCACATGCCACAATTCAAAGTTCGGCCATCAATAATTTGGAGCAACAACAAATGCAATGTATTTAAGCTGAATATAATTCAAGTAATGGAACTAATCTAGATTCAGCACCCCATAGCCTGCAATGACCCACAGCTCCATAAGAGAAGATGGCAAACCAAATAGAGCCACAAAGGCAAATGGCCCAACATCGCACCAAGAGAAAATCACTAAAAGTTTAGCTATAAAGCTGTTAATACCTTATGCATTATCTTCATAGCCAATTCAACCTCCCATTCTTGTGACCACTTGCGTGGCATCTTATTCTTTCTCTCTTTTTCCCATGTCCATCCCCAGGCATCTGCGGTAGTATACATATCTGATGTATCGAATATCCTTGTCTCGCGCATAACTTTGAAAGCTTCAATTGGATCTTCGGGAAACCAATCCTCGTCATCATCAATCTACAAAGGCAGGAAAATGGCTCGAAATCTATAAGATACTGAAAACTCAGTTTGTAGCATCAATGCATCATAACTGATGTATCAAAATTAGAAGAAAGCAGAATTTTTTGTGATTATTGGTTACAGTTTAAAGCCTATGATTCCTAGAGGATATATTCCAAAACTTTATATATACTAGCTGAGTGCCCGTGCTTTGCAACGGAAAAAAATTTACAACATTAAAAGAATAGCATGTAAATAGAGATAAGCAAAGCTGAAGTTAGAGAGTTTTGATTTGGTGTGAGGAGTAGTGGTGGTGGCAAACTCACCACCACTAGCTTCTTTTAAAGTAGTATAGATATAGATACACACACCAAATTTTATGGGAGTGTACAAAAATATACGATAAATACTTACATTTCATTCATTTGCATTGGGCTTTAGTTGTTAACATGGCATGAACCATTCAATTGAGATGGTTGCAACAAATAGGGAGAACTAATCTCAATAGAAAGGTTAATTAGGAAGAATCATAGTTGCACAATGGGTGCATAAGAATTAAAGATAAACACAGATTGCACATGTTTTGTAACATCCTGACACGTCAATTTCATACCTCAGGTGCCCTTTTTAACTTCTTTGATGAAATAGATGTCTTTTCTAGATCCTTTAATAACTGTACTCCTAACATTTGAAGATGCTGCTTGGGGCCTTTGGATGGTTTGTCTTTAGTTTCATCTCCGGCTTGATTTTCTGTTTCTTCAACGATATCCTCTTCATCAATCTCATCATCTTCTTCTTTTGCGGCATCATCTCCGTCTTCGTCTTCATCTTCATCATCATCATCATCATCCAACTCATCATCTAAATCTGTGTTCTCTTCATTATTATCTTCTTCACAAAGATAATTCTGAGTTTCTCCCAGAAAACGACGCTTCCAGAACTCTGTATTTCCATCTTCTAGCTTGATTCGTGAGATCAATTCATCTAACTCCTCATCAACCTATCAAGATAGTTATGTTTAAAACTACCAGAAAATTTAGCACGACTCCACATGATAACAACATCAGATAAAAATAGTGTAGCAAATATTGTCACATTATATACCTCTTCCTCATCTTCCACAGGAGGAACCCAAAGTGGTATGCCACGTGAACGATTGATTCTCCTAGCCTTCTGAACTCGCTGGTAAAGTACCTGCCTAGTTCCATCTGTAGGCAATCCTTGGGCCTCCAGCTCAGTCTTCAACTCAGATACTACCATTTTGCTTGCTGCCTTGGGCTTAACAACATTTTTCTTTGGTCCTACAACTAGTTTTTTTAGTCTTTCAACAACTCTCCGTACATCATCTTCAGATACATCACCTAAAATACCAGGGCCTTCATTCCTCAATGTAATTAGAAGTTTACGATGATATAACTTCAGTTCCTCAAAGCAACGCTGTTTAAAAGACGACTCTATTGGATTTGAATAGGCAAATCCAAATTCATCTGGATCTAAAGGAGTTTTCCCTCTGCGAGGTACCCAGCGTTTGCGCTCACCTGTAAGACCTCCTTCTTCAATATATCTGCAAAGAAAACAAAAATGGAAAAGTGATACATCATACATGTTCCATACTTAGATAGGGCAGTTGGAAAATCATGTGAATATGTGATCAACCAAAACTGACTTATCATCTTGAACAGAGAGAACCTAAACCTCTCAAAGTCATACCTGGTCACATAATCAATTTCGAAACCAACATCAGCTTCTTCTTGTAATGGTTCTATCCAGGAGCTAACCAAAGTGCGATATTTTCTGTTTAAGATCATTGCTCTAGGTGCAATAGTCTGGCCATCACTAACCATTGCTTCTAATGCCTCAAGCAACTCATCAGCTCTTCCTGGTTATAAAAATAAGTTACCTGCTCAGGAAAGTATTAAAAGTTCACGATAATGGAAAGGCTCCTAAAAGTATAGAAGACAAATGGTTCATATATTGAACACAGAATACAGAAAATTGAACTACTGTCATGTTTACATATAACTATGTAATGTTCACAAGTCAAGTCTGTCTTGATGTTATTGGTTTGTCATGGGTTGACCCCATGATGGGATAAACACTGCCGAGAAGATAGCCGGGCGACGACGGCTGCTAAGGATGAGAAGTAGACTTAGGTTGAGAAAAAGAATATTGGAACGAGAGATTAGACTAATTCTTTCTTTCTTTCTTGATTGTTTGTTAATCAATACCGTCCTATTTATAGAACTTACAAGACTTTATCTATTTAACTAATTCTAATCTAATCTACTATTTTAAATAAATAACTAATCTATCTTTAATCCTTAATTGCTACAGTACCCACGGGTGCTGTTCACGCTACAGTACCTACGCGGTACTGTTCACTGGCTGGACCTGGCAGCCCTGTCCCTGGCTCACTACCTATGACATGGTTCCTAGTGCCAAGAGCTGTCAGTCTGTCACCCATACTTGTTATGGCGTCGCCATATCGTCGCCATAGCGACGCCATATCGTCGTGGC
>KE372859.1:10445-20808 GCA_000418225.1 Zizania latifolia | reverse complement strand
TCAACCAATGCCCAAAAGCTAAACAAAAGCCCAAAAAGGTCATTAAGGTCAATCAGAAAAGAAAATTCAACCAATGATCAAAAGCCAGACAAAAGCCAGAAAATATCATTAAGGTCGAACATAAAAGAAATCAACAAAAAGAAAGAGACAACTTAAAAATTCCCCCTGAAATAAAACCCGGAGGAATTCCAAATTTCTCCATATTTTCTCCCCCTTGCTGGAAATAGAGGACATGAAACTCCAAAACTCTCCCCCTATTCAATATTTCTCCCTCTTGTTGACACAGGACTCATCAAGCAAAGCTCTAAATAATGATACCAATGATAACACTTAAAAAGAGCAAGTTTTACTTGATGCAACAAGGTAATGCAAGATGTTGGTGCAAGTGATGGACTTCCCCTAAAATGCAGCTCACCCTGATCATGTGCCATGATACCAATTGAGAATACCAATTAAAAGTGAGGAAATGCAAGTGTTGTGCGAGAAATAAGCTTCTAAAGTAGATAAGTAACAATTACATGAACTAGTCTAACTACACAAAAGAAGTTGTTTATGGACATTGCATAATGAACTCACATGAGTGTATCCAAGGTAAAATCATGAGCTGACAAAATTTTGGGATTTTGAAATAAAATTATCACCACTTACACTAGTCAACATGCAAGAGAAGACATGAATTAGCAAAGGCTAACTAGTATCTACACAAGTGCATGTCCAAGGCAAAAGAGCTTCAGCAAACTTGATTTACAATCTTTTTAAGCCATTTGCAATTTGATTTTGATTTCAATTTGGTGCCAGGGGTTATTTGCTTGTCAAGCCACTTCTTACTGACCAAGTCAAGCCTAGGTTATAACCATCGAAAGCTTAAGGCGTTGGTCTTGCCATACATTGCAATGTCCCAGTTCTTATCAAAGTGCAATAGCAAGCAATCTAGAACAATGCAATGCGACAGAGCAAACCCACCTAGATCTTTTCATTTTGCATAAAGCATGGACATTTTTCAGATTTGCAATTTTTAAATTTTTCATGCAAGGCATTAGATGTTCAAGTTGCATATTTGCATCTAAAGCAAAGGATTTAGCTACAAGGCATGTACAAGATAGCAAATGCAATCAGCCTACTCATGCTAGTAACTAGATAAAGCAGTGATTCATTTGAAATTTTCAGAAATAAAAGCTAAGCAAATGATACAAAATGGATACGTTTCATGAAAGCTTTTATAGAATCTGAAACAAACATCTAATGCATATTTAACTAAGTACATGTAAAAATACTTAATCTAACAAAAGAAGCTTGGTGCAAGTGTATGAATTCATGAGTTGCACTTCTCAAAAACTATCCCAATCAAAAGGGATACACAACACCCAATTTCCCTCGCAAACGCTCAAAAGATGATTGATCAAGGGGTTTCGTAAGAATGTCAATTAGTTGGTTATGGGACTCAACATGAATTAAATCAATCATATTTTTCTCATATTGGTCACGCAAGAAATGAAATCTCACATCTATGTGTTTAGTTTTAGAATGAAGGCACATATTTTTGCCAACACTAATAGCATTCGTGCTATCACAAAACAAAGGTACTCTATCAGTTAGATCAATCCAAAATCTTTCAAAGTGGAAATCATCCAAACTAATTATGAGCAACAACTAGCTACGGCAACGTACTCAGCCTCGGTAGCAGAAAGAACAACTCCAGATTACTTCCAAGACGACCAAGAAACCAAAGAAGAACTAAGGAACTGGCAGATACCGGAAGTCGACTTGTGATCCAACCGGCATCCAGCAAAATCAGCGTTAGAATAACCACAAAACTCAAGAGAACAGGTAGCCGAATAGAAAAGGCCAAGATCAGACGCATATGTAAGATACCTAAAGATACGTTTAACAGCTTGACGATGAGAAATACGTGGCGAAGACTGAAAGCGCACGCATAAGCCTACCGCAAACTGAATATCAGGTCTAGTCGCAGTAAGGTACAACAATGAGCCAATCATACCTCGGTACTCTTTCTCATTTACCTTGACACCGTCCTCGTCCTTGTCCAAGCCTTCTGAAGTACCCATTGGGGTCTTATGTGGCTTGAGCTCGCCACCGAAGTCGAACTTCTTGAGCATGTCTTTCGTGTACTTGCTCTGGTGGACGAAGGTTCCTTCTGTTGATTGCTTGATCTGGAGGCCGAGGAAGAACTTGAGCTCTCCCATGAGGCTCATCTCAAACTCGGTACTCATCTGCTCAGAAAATCTTGCAACAAGTTCATAAGAAGAACCGCCGAAAATGATATCATCCACGTAAATCTGAGCAATCAAAAGATCATCGCCATGACGCAAAAGAAAGAGCGTTTTGTCGACTGAACCCATTTCAAATCCTTTCCCCAACAGAAATTTCTTCAAGCGGTCATACCAAGCCCTGGGGGCTTGCTTCAAACCATACAAAGCTTTTTGCAATTTAAAAACATGTTTGGGATATTTTGGGTTCTCAAAACCGGGGGGTTGTTTGACATAGACTTCCTCTGCAATAAAGCCATTCAAGAAAGCACTCTTGACATCCATTTGAAATAATTTGAAACCCTTGGATGTAGAAAATGCCAAAAGAATGCGAATGGACTCAAGGCGAGCAACAGGAGCAAAAGTCTCTTCAAAGTCAATGCCTTCTTTTTGGCAACAGGAGTAGTGGCCGGCCGGCTATGGTGGGATCCGGAGGGGAGAGGTGGAGGAAAGGTGTGGGAGAGGAGAAGAGGTGGGAGGAGGAAGAAGACACCTCAAATTTCAGAAAATGTTTTTCAATTAATTCAAATCCTCACGGTTCACGGTAGATTATATCCCCTTATATAGCCCGAGCAGACCGAGGAAAAGACTCATGTACCCCTAGGGTTTCTGATACAGACTCAAAGCCCGCAGGGCACAAAAGTAAAAGACTGACTCTAGATATTTTTATTCGATGCCAGACTTTTCGTAGCTTCCACGGCACCGCTAGGATGTAACACCATTATCGTCTCCGTTTAGTCTAGGTGACGGTTTTGCACCGAAACCATCAAAGCGCTTGCCTCCCTTGCGTCGTGCACCTGGATTGGACCACCATGACCCCGCGGCTCCTTTCGCCCGGCAATCGCCCGTCCGTCTACCTGAGTCGCACTGACCAACGCCACGGCAAGTCATCCTCTCCTCGAAGTCCCTCTCTTCAGAGAACCCTTCGAGGTGCCCCTCTTCAGGGGACTTCCTTCATCTTCACTCTTTCGTTGACAATCACTCATCATCTGGGAGCCATGAGGCCCACAGTCTTCACCATGGCTCCTCAACCTCTCCTAGCTACACCGATTGTGGCCATCTCTCTCCTGATCTCTTGCGTGGTACTAGCATACCGGATTGAGGTGATACCATCCCTGTACGTGTGGATACCGTAGAGACACCACTGCTACTGTGGTGCCGATCTTCCCGTGGAGATCACCAGACTGCGTTGTCTTCATCGCCGACGAATGGACAAAACTGAGTGGAGCTGATCAAGGACGCGCTTCATCAACTCTACTTTTGCTGCCCTAGCGCGTCTCATGGTTAGAGGTAATGATCTATGATCCCATTACACGCATGGTTCCTGGGCGAACGGGGTAAAATTTTTGAAATTTGCGCTAGCGTAGCCTCCCCGTAACCCAACAGTGGTATCAGAGCCTACGTGCGTAGTGTTCGATCTGGATCGATCACATATAGGTGATATGTGGTAGAAATAGATTAGATCTATTGTTTTTGTGTCGGATTTTCAGAAGTTCCGGGTGTGACCCGGAAGTTCCGGGCTGTAATAAACTTCGAAACAGAAGGTTATTTTCAGAAGTTCCGGGTGTGACCCAGAAGTTCGGAGCCAAAATAAATTCGATACAGAAGGTTGATTTCAGAAGTTCTGGATTTGACTCGGAAGTTTCGAGCCCTTCGATCGGAAGTTCCGGGCCTTTGAGCCAGAAGTTTCGGGTCTCGATCAGTCACGTGTAGATTCTACGCCTAACTTGTTTTTGCAGAGAATGTTATGACCGGTATGGCCTTGTGATGTATATGATCCATACGTATAATTTTTATGACCTGCGTGTCATGGTTAATTGCAGCCCAAGGCTGTTCAAATATTGTACGACCTACGCATCGACATGTAATGCTTCTGCTCATGTAATTAGTATAGTGCTATTAGTTATAATAGACTGATACGAGACTATGGAGGCTTGAAGCGTGATGACCCGAAGGACAGGAACCATGGAGATGGAGATCACCATGTGAAAAAGGGCCATGTGAAAAAGGGTCATACTATGTCGCAGTTAATATGATTGCCTGTGATGTTTACTTATGTTCCTGTCATACTATCATTCCTAGTTTCTGTGTGCGACATGCATCGTTACCATGCTAGAATAGTTCCCCTCAGAAAATTAAGAGTCTTTGATGTCCTTTCCAATAGCTGCACCAACAAAGGTTCTGATTATTGTATGGTAGGTCTGCCAAAGCAGGGTGCTATCTTTTATCTTGACCAGTTAGGGTGAATGTCGAACAACCACATGCATAGTATTAGTTTGCTTAACAAAGCTATCAAAACGGTTTTGGGGTTTGGGACATGGAGTTAGGAGTCGAGGCATTGAATGCCACCCTAACGAACAAGAGTCACATGGGATGTGATTAGCAAAGTGTTGCTTACCTATATCACTAATCTTTTAGCAGTGATGCCAAAGCTCACTAGGAGTTAGTTGAATATGGATCTTGTCCCACTATGTGTCGTTAGAGGGAAAGTGATCATTTTACACATAGTGAAGCATCTTTTATTTGATAGAAGATTCACATAGCATAGTGTCGAACCTTGCATTTTTGTTGTAGATCATGGCACCTACTGCTAAAAACACTTCCAATTTTAATCTGCGATCAATTCTTGAAAATAAAAAGCTTTCTGGAACAAACTTTATTGACTGGTATAGAAACCTGAGAATTGTTCTCAAACAAGAGAAAAAGGAATATGTTCTAGAGGAACCCCATCCTGATGAACCAAAAGATGATGCATCTACCGTGGATCGGTGGGCTTATGAGAAGCACGCCAACAATTCAATTGATGTCAGCTGTCTCATGCTTACCTATATGTCCTCTGATCTTTAGAAGCAATATGAGGACAGGGATACCTACGATATGATCGTGGGACTCAAAGGTATGTTTGAGAACTTAGCATGAATTGAGAGGTACAACATCTCAAAGTCGTTGTTTGCGTGTAGGTTGGCGGAAGGCAGCCTAGTCAGTCCTCATGTGATCAAGATGATTGGTTACATTGAGAGCCTAGAAAAACTTGGTTTTTCCCTTGACCAAGATTTGGCCACGGATGTGATTCTTCAGTCACTCCCTATGAGCTTCGAGCCATTCATTTTGAATTCTCATATGAACAGCATGGAGAAAAGCATGGCTGAATTGCATGGGATGCTAAAGACCGCTGAGGATAGCATTAAAAAGAATTCTAGTCATGTGATGATGGTTCAGAAGGATAGCAAGAAGAGAAAATGCAAGGGAAAGGCTAAAGCTTCAGATGTGATCTCGAGCTATAAGTCTAAACCAGCTGGAAAGTCTAAGACTGGCCCTGCTACTTCTAACATTTGACACCACTGCCATAAGACTGGTCATTGACGGAGGAATTGCAAGTTGTACTTGGAAGAACTCAAGAAAAAGAAGGGAAGTGTGACTTCTACTTCATATATAAATGTTATTAAAATTAATCTTGCTACTCGTCCAAGTGATTCATATGTATTTGATATCGGATTAATGATTCATACTTGCAAATCATTATAGGAACTAAAAAGGACTAGGAAGTGTGCAAGACGCGAATTGGATGTCCGCGTCGGCCATGGTGCAAAAGTTGCTACGTTGGCCGTCGGCGTTTATTCATAGTCGCTACTCTCAGGATTAGTTTTGGAATTGAATAATTGTTATTTTATTCCTGTCTTGGGCAAAAACATTATCTCTTCGTCATGTTTAGAGGAAGATGGTTTTAAATTCGTAATATAGAACAAGTGTTGTTCGATATTTTTGGATGGTATGCTCTATGGTGTTTGTCTATTGGTGAATGGCTTATATATTCTGAATCTTGAGGATACACATGTTTATAACATTAATACCAAGAATCCTTGGCTTAATGATTTGAATCCTACCTATATTTGACATTGTTGTTTAGGTCAAATAAATGAGAAGCGCATGCAGAAGCTCCATAAAGATGGGCTTTTGGAGTTATTTGATTTTGAATCGTTAACACACGTGAGTCTTGTTTACTTGGCAAAATGACTAAGACGCCTTTCACTGGTCAAAGTGAGAGGGCAAATGAATTATTGGCCATTGTACATACTGATGTATGTGGACCAATGAGTTCTATGGTCAGAGGTGGTTTTCAGTACTTCATTACTTTTACCGATGACTTTAGTAGATTTGGTTACATTTACTTAACGAGGCATAAGTAAGAATCCTTTGAAAATGTCAAGGAGTTCCAGAATAAGGTATAAAATCATACAGGCAAGACAATTAAATTTCTATGATCGGAGGTGAATATTTGAGCCATGAGTTTATTGATCATATAAAGCAGTGTGGAATTGTTCCACAGTTGACTCCACTAGGCATGTCCCAATGAAATGGGGGTGTCCGAGCAGAGGAACCAAACTTTGTTAGACATGGTCCGGTCAATGATGAGTCAATTTGATCTTCCATTGTCCTTTTAGGGATTTGCTCTAGAAACTGCTGCTTTCACATTAAACAGAGTTCCATCTAAATCCATAGAGAGGACACCATATAAGATATGGACTGGGAAGCATCCCGGGTTATCTTTTGTAAAGATATGGGATTGTGAGGCCTATGTAAAACGTTTGACGTCTGACAAGCTCACTCCCAAATCTGATAAATGCTTCTTTGTGGGGTATCCTAGGAAAACCAAAGGATATTATTTCTACAACCGTGAAGAGGGCAAAGTGTTTGTCGCCCAGAATGGTGTTTTTCTTGAGAAAGAGTTTCTCTCGAAAGGGGTTAGTGGGAGCATGGTGCGACTCGAAGAGGTTCAAGAACCACTATAAAGTGTTTCAACTCCTACTAAACTGCAAATTGATATGAAAGATGTTGTAGAACCTGCTGTCGAGACACCAGCCCCTCGTCAGTCAGAGAGGTTGAGTCGTGCGCCCGAGCGATTTGTGTTTCTTACCATGGGGCAACGCGACATATTATTATTGGACAATGATGAACCTAAGACCTATTTGAAAGCGGTGATGGGACCAGACTCTGAGAAATGGGTTGGAGCCATAAGATCTGAGTTAGAATCTATACGAGAGAATCAAGTTTGGAACTTGGTCGATCCACCTGATGGTGTAAAAACTATTGAGTGTAAATGGATTTTTAAGAAAAAGATAGACGTTGATGGAAATGTTCACATCTATGTGGCACGATTGGTGGTGAAAGGTTTCAAGCAGATTCAAGGTGTTGATTATGATGAAACGTTTTCGTCCGTCGCAATGCTAAAGTCTATCCGGATCATCCTAGCAATTGCCGCGTATTTTGACTATGAGATATGGCAAATGTATGTCAAAACGGCTTTCCTTAATGAAAACCTAAGTGAGGATGTGTACATGACACAGCCTGAAGGTCTTGATGATCCAAAGAATGCTGGGAAAATTTGCAAGCTGCAAAGGTCCATTTATGGGCTGAAGCAGGCTTCTCGGAGTTGGAATATTCATTTTGATGAAGTGATCAAAGGGTTTGGCTTTATCAAGAATGAAGAAGAGTCTTGTATTTACAAAAAGATAGTGGGAGCGCACTTGTATTTCTGGTCTTATATGTAGATGACATATTGTTGATCGGAAATAATATTCCAATGCTTGATGCTGCCAAATCTTCATTGCGAAAAAGCTTCTGAATGAAAGATTTTGGAGAGGCAACATACATTTTGGGCATAAAGATCTATAAAGATAGTTCGAGAAGGCTAATTGGATTATGCCAAAGCATGTACATCGACAAGGTATTGAAACGGTTCAATATGCAGAATTCCAAGAAAGGGTTTCTGCCAATGTCACATGGTGTTACACTCAGCAAGAGTCAGTGTCCTTTGACACTTGATGAGCTGGAGAAGATGAGTGCGATCCCGTATGCCTCCGCTATCGGATCCATCATGTATGCCATGCTTTGTACACGTCCAAATGTTTCTTATGCTCTAAGTGTTACGAGCAGATACCAATCAAACCCAGGTGAAAGTCACTGGACGGCAGTAAAGAGTGTTCTTAAGTACTTGAGAAGAACTAAGGATATGTTCCTAGTCTATGGAGGTAAGGAGGAGCTCGTTGTAAATGGTTACACCGATGCTAGTTTCTAAACCGACAAGGACGATTCGTGATCACAGTCTGGATTTGTGTTTTGCCTCAATGGAGGCGCAGTGAGTTGGAAGGGTTTCAAGCAAGAAACGGTTGCAGATTCAACAACGGATATCGAGTACATTGCAGCTTCTGAAGCTGCGAAGGAGGCTGTTTGGATTAGAAAATTTATTTTTGAGTTGGGTGTTATCCCTAGTGCGTCTAGTCCAGTGGACCTCTATTGTGATAATAGTGGTGCCATTGCGCAAGCCAAGGAGCCTAGGTCGCACCACAAGTCCAAGCACATACTGCGGCGCTATCACCTCATTAGAGAGATTATAGATAGAGGTGATGTAAAGATATGCAACGTGCACACAGATTTAAACATTGCCGATCCGTTGATGAAACCTCTCTCACAGCCCAAGCATGAGGCGTAGTTAAGCTCTATGGGTATTAGATACTTGTGTGATGGAGTCTAGTGTATGTGAGAGAAAGTGTCTTGTCTATGCTAATGTACATTTAGATAATTAATTATCTTGTTCCTTGAATAAATATCTTTTACATTGATCAGCAAGTATGTGACTTGTTTGTGAAACTATTTATTTTATAATGATGTTATTCTAAATGATCCCTAATCTCATATCATCATGTGGGACAGTGATGATTTATAGATTAGCACATCTGTCTTATTGATGATCATGTTTCACGGGTCATAGACATGGAGATGTCAAATCAGTGATATGGACTCATGTTAGTGAACATGGAGTTGGATAGACCCGCTTTGAGATACTGCTGGGATTGTTATTTTGAATGTGTCATAAGTTGTTCTCAAATGGTGTATCGTAGAATCCTTAGACCTGAGATCATCATTGATTCCAGAATGTATAGTGCACACTTAGGGGCTTCCAAACGCTATTCCGTAATAGGGTAGTTATAATGGTTGCTTTTGGGTGTGTCACGAAACATATCGTGGGATGTGAGCGGTCAAGATGGAATTTACCCCTCCTAAATAACGGGAGAGACGTCTCTAGGCCCCTTGAGGTAGTCGGATTGGAAAGTGTATGGCCATGTCACTATGATCAAAGAGTTGATCATGACTGAATCCACTACTTGATCGAGTGAAGTGTCGAGGTGTCAACAACGGTGGCACGAATCTCACCTTGTGCTTGACTGATGTCGTGTGGTAAAGGGATTGGTGCGTAAGTATATCAAGGTTCAGAAAATATGATTTTGTCTTTGTATGCTTTCGAGGGTCAATATGTGCTGCTAGGTACCGCTATTGATCAGCGATCCAGAAAGGGTTTCTGGGTAGCGGCCGTTTGCATATGAACCTATCGGGTCACATGCTTAAGGGGATGGGATTTAAATCTTGCAAGAATTGGCTCTTGTGCAAGTGGGAGATTGATGAAAATATGCGAAGAGAATTCTGGGGAACCGGAAGTTCTAGCATGAGGCCGGAAGTTTTGGGTTCTAGAGCATCCGGAAGTTCTAGACCAGTCCCAATTTCGGTTTCTAGAGGAGCCGGAAATTCCGGTTAGACCGGAAGTTCTGGGCCTGCTTGAAAGGTGAATTCTAGACGAACCGGAAGTTCTGAGTCAAAATAAATTTGATACAGAATCTTATTTTTGGAAGTTCCCATTGGACCGAAAGTTCCAGACTAAAATAATTTCTTGCAGAAGGTTATTTTCGAAAGTTCTGGGCCTAGACCAGAACTTCCGGGTCAGACGAATAGATTAGATTTGTTGGGCTTTAATACTGATTAAAGGCCCATGAGAGGGCACTATATAAGGAGAGGAGGGGCTAGGACGAAAGGGCTACTGTTGCTAGTTGCTTCGACCAAACTCTCTAGGCTACACTGGTTGTGGCCATCTCTCCCTTGATCTCTCACGCGGTGTAGGACCGAAACTAGCGACCAGAGGGGGGGTGAATGGGCGCAAAAACAAAAAAAACACAGCGGAAAAACAAAAATCTTTCAACCTCTTGTATCGAACTTGCGAGTGGTTTCAAGATGCTCAGCACAAGGCTGTGTTTAAATATTCACTC